>JASCZW010006498.1:0-93115 GCA_034211315.2 Aedes japonicus
AAAAGAGCAGTTGAAAATTTTTGTCTGTTACCAGGAACCGATGCAGGCACTAACGAGAACTAGATCGATCATCCTACCCTTTCCCGTCCCAATCGAAGAGGATTTTGTTGTTTTGCAGGTTCAGAAATCATCATTTCTGGGTGGGTGAGAATGTCTGTGAGGACCACCCTAACGACCCAACAACAGATCTCATCAGCAGCAGTACGGCAGACGGCTGCCTGTTGTATCGGCTTTGTCTCGACTATCGACTGCAAGCGACTCTCCTTCTCGATCGGCCAATCATGACGTCATCGATGCGTCTAATCGTCGGATATGGATAAAGAGCACGGCTCTTCGGATGCTGAGCGGGAGAATGAGATGACCGTGAGTGCAAGTATTAAATTCACCACAGGCAATTCGGATGTGAAATTTATATGTATGTTTGAGCCTAGTTTTAGCTTAGTTTTTTGTAGTACGTTGTAGTGTACGGTCCTGCGATACCGTTTAGTTATAATAGTAATAAATGTTTTGGTAGAGTGTCCGTTGTTTTACCTGCTAAGAAGTGTGTTTGATAGTGCCAATTATTGGAAGAACCCTCATCCAACCTTCAACCATCTCCCGAACTATTGGCCTCTGCGAGGGACGTCAGAGGACGGGCCAGGTAACCAACAGGGATAAAAGGAATTTTAGAAGTCAAGGTTTTAAGACTGTTGTAAAGAAGCTGTGTAGGTTCTTATAAACCTGACTAAAATTTGAAACCTATTGGCATCTCTTGCTGCCATAATAAAACCGAATTGATTTCTGGTGGCGTTCATAAAACTTTAGTAAAACTTAGTAAAGCTGGATGGTTTTGGCAATGTTACTTGGGTTAGGTTGCTTTTTACGCAGGAATGCGTGCGCTGAAAAAAATATCCTTAAAAACAACTGAGTAACTCCTAGAAATCACGTACAGACCCGTAATTTACGAAAACCTCGTAAAAAGCAACATAAGGATTATTTAAACGCGGTAATGACAAAATCTAAGTGAACGGTATCTCCTCGCGTGAATTCTGAACACCACGTAAAAAAAACTCGCATAATAAACGACTCCCGGCAGACGTCGTCCTGCTTACAATTAAACTACTTGTTGGACTATTGGAGAAGGTATTGCAAGCTCATTGTTGTTAGATGGCATTCGATATAGAATAGTCTCGAACATTTGAATCAGTCCATTAGGCTCATGAAGCATTGCTTGTAATTGTTGTACAATGTACCGCTCAATGGTGGAACAATGTTGCATAGTGAATCTCCCTTGAAATAAATCTGTAGAAATTTATGGTCTGCGTCCGTCGGTGGCATCATTGGATTCGCTTTTTGGTAAATTTGACGCTTTCACAATTTCATAATTTACTAATTTTTAAACTCTTTAAACTGTTATGGTTCAATGTCCAAGAATTTTTTTAAATATTATTATGTGCGTTGCGCCAAACGAAGTCATTTAAAAACAACCATTATAACTCTGATTGCTCACAGAAAATGGGCTCTGGTGTTTGATTTGGGATCTTCAATGCATTACAATGATAACAAACTACACTCATTGATCCATTGGCAACTGATATATTCGCAATGTCATCAACCAAAGCAGCATATTGAAGATTTTGTGGAATAAAGGCTTGCCTTCGTAATCGATTTATAAGGTTATGTTGGGCACGATTGTTATCAGATCTTTCTGATACTTGCCGATTACGCTTCTTTCTAACTCCATCGCTTGTGTTCTTAGCTGCTTTTTCTTCTTCACTCAACATTATTCGAGCCCGTGAAATCCGTTGTCAATCCAATTCAGTTTGAGTTGCACGCTGAACGTCGCTTTGTCTCATTCGAGAGTTTGCTGAGCTACCAGCCGACCGATATTATTCTGTCTAGGCAACAGAACAACAATACTAATTGAAATTAACTGAAATCGCAACTTAATTAGTGTCTTTTTAATTTCTAGTAAAACCGTCGTTTGCTTGCTGATGCACTATTAATCACACAGCGAACGGTACTAATGTAACCAAAAGCGTAATTACACATCTGTCAGTTCAACACAGAAGGCATGAACTAATACTTTCACTTTCCATTGACCTACAACAATAGAATAGGGCCTGTCAACATTTGTAAACATACACTTCTGAGCCTTTTTTCTCGCAAGCTATACACACACAAATCTATAGCATCATCGTGTAGAGAAACTTTCCCCAAATTATGGTATTGGTTTGCGTGGGTGGCCTTTGGCTTGAGAGAAAAAGGGCTCAGAAATGTTTGTTTGCGAGGTGTCACCAATACAATCGTTCTAGTTTATACGTATCTACACACTATAAATCGATTACACTGAAGTTACTTCTACACAGGAATGAGTTGGATGGAAAAAAAACTACTTAAAAAACCGAGTAAATACCTGAATCCGCGTAAAAACCCGTAACTTACAAAACCTTCGTAAAAAGCGATAAAAGTTAGGTTTGAGACGCGTTTTTGATCAAATTTAAGCCAACGGTATCTACTCGCGTGAATAACGAAAACCACGTATTTTTTCCGCAAACCACGTCAAATTCCGACAACCCCGTAAAAATTTGCGAAATAAGCGACTCTAGTGTATTATCCTTTTTTGTATATCTTTTCAAAAGGTTCTTAATAACAATTAGTGATTCTCTCCTATCTCGATCTTTTTTTTGTTAATTACAAAGTCATTATAATAGTTTCCAACGGTTCCTCCTTACAAATCGAAAGATGGCCTTGCTGTCTAGCTTATTATGATATTCCCATACAAAATCACAATTTGGTTTTCATGATTTTTTTTTATCATTTTCCAGTAAATATTTCTAATTTTTTCTTCATATAAACCTGTTGGAAACCAAGACGAATCAAACAAAAAAAGAAATCAAGAAAATCCATCGTGTCGTTCGTGAGTTATGCTGTCACGAACGGACAGCATTTCATTTTTATATAAATAGATATATATATATATATATATATATATATATATATATATATATATATATATATATATATATATATATATATATATATATATATAAAATATATATATATATATATATATATATATATATATATATATATATATATATATATATATACATATATATTTATATATTTATATATATATGGACCAATGGATCATATTGAAATGCAGCACGTTGAAGATTTTGCAGAATGTAGGTTTGCTGTCATAGTCGTTTAGTGATGTTATTTTGGGTACGATTGTCACCAGATCTTTCTGATAATTCCCGATTACGCTTCTTTCTAACTCTATCGCTTGTATTTGGACCTGCTCTCTCTTCTTGACCCAACATCGGTCGAGCCCGTGCCATTCGTTGTCGATCCAAGTCATTTTGAGGTGCATGCTGAACGTCTCATTGAAGATTTTGCTGCGCTAACAGTCGTGCGGCTGCAGCGACCAATATTACTTCGTCTAGTAGGAGGCATTGCACAATAATACTAATTGAAATTGAAATTGCAACATAATTAGTTTCTTCTAAATTTCTAGTAATATGTTCGTTTTCACTGTCCTGATGCACTATCAATCTTACAGTGAACGATACTAATATAAACAAAAATGTTATTATACACCTGTCAGTTCAACATAGAATACAAAAACTAATACTCTCATTCTCCATTGAACTTCACTCCTATTTACATCTCGCTGTGAGATATCACCAATACAAACGTTTCAATTTATACGTGAACCTACACGTTTACACTGCCCAAGTAACAATTTCAGTTCTATTCCAGCCGTATAGCACTCCTCCCGGCTTTGTTGATGAAACTACATTCAAAACTGTTTTGTCCACCTCCTCTATGCATCTTTAAAGCCGAAATGTGTACAAAGTGGCCCACTCTGTAGACGGTTGTGAAAACAAATTAATAAAACCTTTCCAAGACCATAAAGATTTTAAAAATGTTCTAGTGAAAGATGTTATTATGAAAGATAATGCCGAGTGGCCGCAGCTGTCAAACTTCACGGCGATATCGTGGTTGGTTTTTGTTGTTCTGCTTTGTTCGATTCTCTGCTCTTCTGATTCATTCAACAGTAAATAATGGCTAAGAAAAAAGCTCAAGTGTTGCGGAAATTATGTTTGAAAGCAAAATATATAAAACAAATTGAGTTGTTTTGTTTGGCATATCATGCTATAAATCATATGCGCATTTAATTTTATGGTGAATATTGGCATGATAAGAGCTAAAATTAATGCGCCTCGGAAATTATGCGAGTTTACAGCAACAAAAACAAAATTGAAAGAAATATATTCGATAAATTAATCATGAAACTCCTGAAAATTGATGGAATTCAATAAGGTTATCTGAACGAATACCGAAATTTGCCTCAGATCTACAGTTCAATTGTATGTCATTTAAAATTTGGTGTATTTATTTTTCCACATTTCAATAATTTCATACATTCCAATATGGCGATTGCAAGAAATCACAGTTTTGCCAATGAGCCAATTTATCGTAACAATGGTTACTATAAAACTATCTGGTCGCTTGGTAGCTTTTCAAAATGCCAATTAGCCGTTTAATGCATTTACTGGAAGCAAAATAATTTTAAAATACTTTTTCAACTGACCATTATAAGATAATATGAATGAGTCCTAAAACGGTATTTCAAAACAGCATTTTATGATTTTACAAAGTCAAAATTAAACCTTTGATAGGGATAAAAGGAATTTTAGAAGTCAAGGTTTTAAGATTTTTGTAAAGAAGCTGTGTAGGTTCTTATAAACCTGACCTAAAATTTGAAACCTATTGGCATCTCGTGCTGCCATAATAAAACTGAATTGATTTCTGGTGACTATCATAAAACTTTAGTAAAACTTAGTTGGTTTGGCAATGTTACTTGGATGAGGTTGCTTTTTACGCAGGAATGAGTGCGGTGAAACAAAAATGCTTAAAAACAACTGAGTAACTCCTAGAATTCGCGTACAAACCCGTAATTTACGGAAACCTAGTAAAAAGCAACAAAAGTGATTATTTAAACGCGTTAATGACAAAATCTAAGTGAACGGTATCTCCTCGCGTGAATTATGAACACCACGTAAAAAAAACTCGCATAATAAACGACTCCAGTGTATTATCGTTTTTCGCATAATTTTTCAAAAAGTCCTAAATAACAATGAGAGATTCGCTCCTCTCTCGTCCTTTTTTTGTTAATTAAGACGCCATTATAAAATTTTCCAACGGTTTCTCCTTCCAACTCGATGGATGGTCTTGTTGTTTTCTATTATGATATTTCCATATAAAGTGAAAATTTAATTTAAATGATTTTTTTTACTCTCCCGAAAAAATTTCGTACATTTTTTATTTCAAAAACCTGTTGGGATTCAAAACGAATCAAATGAAAAAGAAATCAAGTAATTCCATCGTGTCGTTCGTGAGTTATGCTGTCACGAACGAACAGCATTTCATTTTTATATCTCGTTAGTGCCTGCATCGGTTCCTGGTAACAGACAAAGATTTTCAACTGCTCTTTTCAACTCTCCAGAAGCAGTTTTCAGAGTTACAACTCTCACGACACCATCAGTGCCGGGATGTACATTTACAATGCGACCCATACGCCAACGATACGCTGGTTGAAATTTGTCCTGGATGATGACCAGTCTCCCCACTTCGAACTCTATCGGTGGAGTCCAACGCTTGGATCTCCCTTGTAACTGACAGAGGTACTCCCGTTTCCATCTATCCCAAAAATGTAGTAGTTGCTGTTGAACTAGCTGGTAATGCCTTAAGCGATTTGTGGGTACCGATCGGAGGTCGTCCGTTTCGGGAAGTGATTGTAGTGAACAGTCAACGAGGAAATGCGCGGGAGTAATAGGCTCAAGATCATCTGGATCATCTGACATCGGAGACAACGGCCGGGAGTTCAAGCAGCCCTCTACTTGAACAAGCAATGTCAGCATATCTTCGTGCGAAACAGGGTTCGAACCAATTACCCGTAAGATGTGATGCTTGGCCGATCGGACGGCAGCTTCCCACAAACCTCCAAAATGTGGGGAGCTGGGAGGATTAAAATACCATTTAATTCCTTCGTTGGCACAGAACCTACCTAGTTCTTGCCGATGCTTCGTGTCCTTCAATAGGCGAAACAGTTCCTGCAGCTGATTTCGAGCTCCAACGAAATTTGTGCCGTTGTCCGAAAACAAATCAGTACATCTTCCTCTGCGCGATATAAACCGTCGAAGAGCTTGCAGAAATCTCTCGGTGGACAAATCGGACACCAACTCTATGTGCACCGCCTTCATGCACATGCACACGAAAATGGCACCGTAGGCCTTCACAGCAGTCCTACGTGGTAGTGGGCGGATGTAGATCGGACCAAAATAATCTACTCCAGTTTTAGCAAATGGACGAGATATCGTGACTCTTGATGTCGTGCTTTAACCTACCCCGCAGTGGGATGTTAGGCAAAAATGTCGTTGGTTCGAGTACCACTGTACACATGCCCTTTTCGCTCAATTTTCCTAAAACATCTGCTATGTTTCCGAGCCTGCCGCACACTAGCGGAACTATCAAAAAAACTTTCTCTTCATATCTTTCAATTCTAGCCAAAAACATTGTTGTTCACTCTTGGTGCCTCATGGTGGTGAGCGAACATCTCCTTCAACATCATAATCGTTACTCCTCGCACGGAGAATATATAAAATAACAATTAATGTATCATAAACTTACTATTGAGTTGGTACCATGCATTCAAGCTATCGATGTTTTAAAAAACGAATAAAGAAACACAACCAACACGCTTAAATTACTGTCTCTTGTTATCCCTTTTTTCCTCTCGAAAAGATAATTAGAGACAGTAATTTTAGCGTGTAGCATTAAACCCAGTTCACATTGCAACCTACATTACGATCTTGATATCAAATGCCACGCAAATTATTTTTTGTGAAATTAAAGCCTGTAAACGTTTATTTCGGAAACTTTTATTACTGTGTAGATTTTGAATTATTTCACGGATCGCTAAAACGTTTCACTCATGTGACAGCTGAAACTCTCCACTTTATTTCGTGGTACAACATGTTTACATTCTTGTGACATTCAGTAAAATGGCGTCGAATCAAGTGGAAGTGCGCAAACGCATTAACCGTAAACTAAAATGACCGAAAAGAACCGTGTTTTGTGTTTGTCAATCATTTGACCAGCGCTTGACTTTTGATGGGAAGGTTGGAAGTGGAACAAATCGAAAAGTATGCCCCCGACAAATAAATATGAAGGTGGTAGCCATTATTCCGAAAAATCCCAATCTTTCTGCACGAAATGTGGCGGGGAATCATTCGTACAAAAAGTGATGCAGGGGCAAGGACGGAAGCCGTACAAAGTGAAAAAGGTGCCCAACTGTTATGACATGCAAAATTTGACTGCAAAAAGTCGTGTTAAGGTGCTTGACACCAATTTTTTACAAACATTTTCTTGTATCACAATGGACGACGAAACATACGTACTCGAAGCCTTTAAATAGCTTCAGGGTCTGACTTTTTATACCGCAATGCAAAGGAACGCCGTTGCCAAGTATTTCCGGTCAAAGAAGGTGTCCAAATTCTCGAAGAAGTATTTGATTTGGCAGGCCATATGTAATTGTGGTTGAAAATCTATGATGTGTACGAGAAAAATGTATGCAAAAGCGGTTGCTATTGTTTATCTGTTTTGTCACTATGTGAAATCCGTCCTGGAATGGTATAAGGTACAAGAGGTCGAATACGTGCCAAAAACAGCCAATCCACCAAACCGTCCAGAACTTCGCCCAATAGAGAAGTACTCGGCGCTAGATAAGCGGAAACTCTTCGAAACTAAGAAGAAAGCAAATGGCACCGATGATTTCAAGAGAAGATGGAGAATTGTTAGGGCAGGCGTTTCCGAGGATACCGTACGGAACCTGATCGCGGGTGTGCCACAGGAAGTTCGAGAATTTAACAGAAAGAAGGATTAACATCTTAATCAACTATTTCTTATGTAGATATAAATCTATTTTTGTGAAATAAACAATCGGTATTTTGAATAATGCGTAAATTTTGTTTTGCTGATATTAATTTGGTATCCAAAATTTAACGTAGACAGTCTGGTCGATCGCAGCAAGCTGTGCTTTGAAAATGACGTGTTTTGATTTTGCTGCGTTATTTTCGCGGAAATAAAATTAAAACTTATTCCTTTTTTCAACTAAAGTAAATAGTTTAATTATAGTTCTTCGAGTAATTTGCGTAGGACTTTGTGAATGGAATCCCTCTCATAGTGTGTTATGGTCGTATTTCGGTAGATAGATTGTGCGTCGGTAGTTTTTTCCCCATATTTTTGTTTTTAAGTGCCCCGCTCCCGCATCCGGACGAACTTTCCAACATCAGAAAAGGATCATTGGTGAGGTCGTTTTATATTATCAAAAGTATAGCTTAACTTTATACACGCCAGGATCAAGAATGTCCATTTTTGATTCTGGAAGTGTGAAAACTCTTCACAAATCCATTTGATATGCGAAGATTTTCATGCGGGGCTTATTGTATATGAAGATAACCTCAGAATGTACGTGTAGGAACAGGCATTCTTGAAATGGGTCGTTGGATTTTCAATAGAGCTGTCACCTTCAATCTCCAGGGCTAAAAATGTGTGCACATAGTGATAACATCTAAATTACTGAAGAAATGCAGACAAGTTTCTTGCATAAAAGCACTGCCGGTCAGTGGGAGATTGATTGCAAACACACACACACACACACACACACACACACACACACACACACACACACACACACACACACACACACACACACACACACACGCACGCACGCACGCACACAGTTTAACGTAGACAGTCTTTAGATGCATAGATGCTAATATGAAGATAGTCTATATCAAGTAATATAGGTTGTAGTGTGAACGGGATTTTATGCTTCTTAATATTTAGCCATATTATACTGATTTGATGTATTGCTTCAAATTTTACAAAGTTCAGGGCTCGAAACTGTGTGCAGTGCATCTTTAAGCAAATTTCTTGAAACTGGAACATATTAGCAATTAAGCTCAATCCAGGACTAAGATAACCTAGACTCATAGAATACATAAATTAGATTTAGAACGCAACCAGTAAAATCCAAAATGTGTACGTTTATTCGTATCATTAACATGTTGAAAATAAACATAATATGCTTATAATTTCAAACATCGATGTCACTTCCCATGTAGCACACTACGACCTTTATTAGCTGTAGTGACTTGCTTATAACTTAGCAAGTCATATATCTGATTCTCAACCGAATGGCAACAAGAGTGCTACTAGGGTTGGTTTTAAACATAGAATATGTTTGAAAGGAAGCAAGTTTATGTTTGTGCCCAAAATAAACTAATTTTATGTTTGGATTTACCTGGAATATGTTTATTATGACGGTATTTTTCTCTGCGTGGAGTTTGAATGTCCGTTTTGTAGAGAGAAAAAAAATGTCTACGTAGACTTTTGGTATATCCCCCCCTCCCCCATCGTAGACAAACGTAGACTTTTTCAAAACCCCTCCCCCCCCCCTTAATTGTCTACGTGGTTTATGAACAGCCCCTTATGTTCCATGAAATAATTCGAACAAATATTTACCTGTAAAATAAAATAAGAAAAAAAATTGTAACGGAAATAAAATAAAATGTTTAAAAGTTTTAAAAAGTGATTCAGTGATTAACTTATTCAAATATTTTTCTGCACAAACTATAACTAAAAATAATGATATGAATAAATGATATTAAAGACTACACACTCAGATTATTTTACAGATATCTGTAATGTTTTACCGAAATCTCAACAGCTGAGCGTTCGGTAATCCAAATTTACAGATTTCGGTAAAATTTTACCGAAATCCGGTAATTTTTTTACAGATATCTGTAAAACTTCACCGAAATCCGTAAAATCAGATTACCGAACCATCAGCTGTTGAGAATTCGGTAAAACTTTACAGATTTCTGTAAAAAAATCTAAATGTGTATTCTTCATTATTCAAAAACACATAAAAAATTTAAATTTTAAATTTTAAATTTATTGATACAAAAACATAAACATTTAACCAAATCAATGTAATTTTTATTAATGCTGTAAGTTATTTCATACAAACTGAAATGATATAAAATTATAATTTAAATAAATTTTACTGTACAGTTTAAACCTTCCTCCTTAAAAAAAATATTTTACATTATCTCTAAATTTATACATTAAAGCTGATAAATTTTAAAAGTTGTGATAAAAAAATTGATCCATGCATAAATTTAATCGTATTCAATGAATAAATAAAATAACTCTTATTGAAAACAATATATTCAAATAAATTATTTTTTACAATTATCTTTCCCAAACTGAAAATATAATGAACCAGTTGATTCAAATTTGAAGGATTCCAAACTTATCAAAACTAGTGAATAGTTTACAAAATCTTTTTAAATTAAATGATTGTACTTATTTATATAACTTAAAAAAATAATTTCGTGTATAATCATTTGAAATATAATTTTGTAAAATGATTGCAATAATCTATTTGACGTACATAAGTTAATGATTAAATGAATATTTGTTGATAAATTTATATAAAATTTCATTGAACTAAAATAATCAACTAAACTCAACCCTAAATATTTAATATATTTATTATATTAAAATTCATACATAGAATTCAAAATATATCTTATGGAAATTATTCTATTATTTATTGATTATACAAAATTATTATTTTCAAAAATGCGAGTGAAGTATATAATTTTTATGTACTTTTTAATAAAATAAATTCAGCCTCTTAATTTAAAATATTGCCTGGGTCCACATGTGGCTCATGAAATCCAGATCGTCGCTTGAATCCGATGATAGGTGTGAAAAACTATCCATTTCCAATATACAAGCTTAGCTAAATGTTTCAAAACGTACTGCTAAATGTGTTCAGTAAATTTGAGCAGGTTCCTATTTAGATGTCTCCAGTATGGAAAACAGTAAGTAACTATAATAGCAACGGCCGATGTGGTGATGGGTGACCGATACGGTTGCTCTTACCGTTCCAAGATTGACGAACTAATGGCGCTGGTGGCTAGTGATGTCCAATTTTTACTCGATTAATAGATTTATCGGGTAATGAACAAAATTCCGAACTTATGTTAATCGAATACTTAAGTCTAAGTATTCGATGCAATTGATTATTTGAAGCCGCTTATTCGTTCTGATATTTCAAAATATTTACAAATTCTATTGCTTCCGAGACTTAGGACTACAAGAAACTTCCCAATGATTAATTTTGTCAAAATATAAATGAACATTAGGGACGTCTTATTTTTTGACGTTCTTGAAACCTGAAATTCGTTCGGTTTTCAGCGGACTAAGCATCTTTAAATGTCATTTGCTAGCCATAATACGCTTTTGTGGTCATCTATCAGCCTACACATTCCTTGGTCGGCACACTCCACTCGATCCATCGTTGCCTTGACCAATCGTGTCAGTTTCTCTGCAAATCATCAACCAGAGCTGGTTTCGATCGATTGTGTCGTAAGCTGATTTGAAATTAATGACACAGATGTGTGGGCACGCGAATATAACAATATTCTTGCAGCACTTCACTGCTAGACAATTTATCCACTCTGAGATGGTTTACTGGGAATCGTTTCTCGTACGTCCTGTAAGTGGCCGGGTGCTTCGGTTAGAATGTACATCCTTCGATTGAGGAAGGTTGTGAAACTCGATGTCGTCGCTTATCTGTCGTCTGTCGCATGCATAAATGTCGTTGGTCGTTGATTGCTTCGGTCATCTGCTCGAACTACATCGCTACATGCTGTTCATTCACGACTGAAGCGTCTGGCACTTGTGCACTGCTATAGTTCGAAGCTATTTTGCTGGAGTACATTAGGGTGTCCCTAAAAAATCAGTTTTTTTATTCTAACTTTTTAGTTTCAATTCTTAGGAAAAAATAATCTTCGGGCGAAGTGTGGAGAAAAATATGACACAAGTTTTTGCTCAACTAAGTGTATAAGTATATTTTATTGTTTAAAAGTTAGGGGTAATTTTAACGAAAAAAATGGCCGATTTTAAGCAGTCCCCGCTTGTGTGCCCCAGAAGTACCCGGGCTCATTTATATAGCATTATGTTCTTTAATACCCATTAAAACAAGAATTTGATGATTTTTTGGCCTATTCTCGCCTAAACAATCAAAAGGGCGAAAAGAAAAAACGCAAGTTTGGAACTACCAAATTATCACCACAAGATGGACAATTTGTTCATATACAACATTGTAGAAGACACCATGATTCGGAAGCGTAACCCTTAGGAGTTATTAATTTCGCCCTGAAAAAAGGCTTTTCCGACCACTGTGCGTCATCGAAACAAACAACGTTAACGGCATACGGTGAAGCATTATCGACGGCAGCCATTTCAAAATTTAAAATTGATACAACTTAGATTCTGTACTAGACACTGAATATTTAATCACATCAGTTTGTATACTTACTTGCTGTGAGCAATCTGATAGAGTTCGATTCGATGTTCATTCAGTAACAACCGAGATTTATCACTTTGAAATTGCGAGGTAAGTTTGCGAGAAAGAGATAAAAGATAGGAAGAAATACATGGAGCAGCGATTCACCTTAAGCTTGGAAAACGCTGCTCTTTTTGGTGAGTTTTTACTTCCGACATATTAAATAGGTTTAAGTTTTTCACACTAGAGTTCGGTGGAAGTTGTGATACATCGTAACGTATCACGTCATAGTAATATACCCTCGAGTTAAAAAGGGTTAAATTTAAATAAAAACTTACAATTCTGTTCATGATACAACAGAATTGACAACCTGAAAGCTAGATAGATTATTATGATTGTACCGAAACAGCGGGTGATTTAACCCCAAGGATGTGTTTCAGATTATCGTCGATTATTGACATATTAACTGAACATAAGAGACAGATAAAAATCAGAAGTATTTTTATATTTCACCCGCATATAAAAACCATAATGGTATTATGACAATGATCAGTTTGCCTCTGAAAGTTGTACGTGGCTACTGTTTCGTGTACCATCATTTGTCAAATTTGGATCTCGACCAATAGATAAAATGTGTAGATTCGGCGTGAATAATACACTCCTACCATGATGTATCAGAGCATTTCATGAGCGGACATCCAATTAACGTTAAAAACCGCAAAATTCATATTCGGGTTGCTGGTTTGGATGTATGAGAGGGAATTTTAAAGTACCTATAGGAGTATACTCTGAGAGGAATGCATATGGATATAATTTCCCGTTAAGCATGTTTGGTTTGAGAAACGTGCTGAGGGCAGATTGTTTGATTGGATTGCATTTTATTGTACACATATTACCGTAGCTAAAAGAGAACTTGAGGCATGGGAGGATGGAGTATATAGTGGCTTAATTTGAAGTATTGAGTATTCTCTACGACAGAGAACAGACTTGCATGGTTGAAGCAAAGTTTCCCAGTTTGCTGAGTTCATGTCAGGGTGTTGGCAGTAAACTAACAATCAGCGCAGACTAGTCTAGGTTTCAGAAAACTTATATTGGCTAACCGCTGTGGTTCTCTGTGGTTTGCTCGTTTTTAAACTGAACGACAATTTAATGTTGTTTTCACTCCTGGTGTGGATGAAAACCAGTTGCATGGTTTCGTTGCCGATAATTATTCGATCCATTTCTCCCGGTAGCGTAGCCTGCAGTAGTGCGGTTGGTTCAGGCGGAGGCAGAGATTTGTGCTAAATTTTTTGTGTGCTGATCTTTCTTCTCTCTCAACATTCCTAGCCTGTTGCTTATCACAACAAGCTTATTGCCGGAACTTAAATTTATGTTCTAGGTGAACCTCTACATATATAAATTGAGAGCTTTACAGGAACCACTCATGAATAATCGAAATTATGTGACAAGAACATGCAATTTTTAATTCCCAGGCAGTCGAGCAGTTTTCCTTGACGGAAAATTCGAACCCACTAACCTCCGCTGCTAGCTTGCTTGTAGCTCCACCAAAAATCTACCGATCTAAGGAAGGACTCGAGTAGCGGTTTGAGCTATCGTATTACACGCAGCCATATAAACATAATGTAATTGTACTTCCGAGCATTATTTATGCACTTTGTTTCATCATAAATTTCCAAGTATGTGCGGTTTAACTTACAATAGAGTATATGCCCCTTGACGTAGACATGCAGCGCTCGATTACATTTTTAATTGTAACTCATAAAATCTGCAACAGACATATGCTGGGACGAAAGCGTTGTGGAGAAATTTTTGAAAGTGCATTCCGTATATTCAGAGATGACAGATATTTTCAAATGTTAAATAAAGTTTCCCTCAGGACGAAGTTCACATAAAATGGGTTAAACTAATTATACTTGACATTTGTAGAAGCACATTAATCGATTGCATGTAACGGAGGCCGCGAGATCCGAACATATCTCTCATAGGCACATATGTAGTTGTCTTACTTGGGCCTTTAGGGTTTGCAAAAGTTGGGCCAGACTGCGTAATCTATGTCATCATAACCGTTTCCACACCGAGAAAGATTTCTGTCCATGTGATTAATTCGATATTCAAGCGTATGAAATCACGGTCAACTTGCAGCTTCTTGAACCACGCCTTGTATAAAACAATAGGAATGATGGAATGTAACAGCCGTCTTAGATTTCCGGTTCCTCAACCGCTTTGCCAACTCAAAAAGGCACTCTGGCGTAAAATGGTAACTTAATCGTATAAAATTTGACTTACATAAAAATCGCCTTCCTGTGCGCCCAGCTTAGTGAATGAGTTCACTTTAGTCCCTGGGATTGAGCAATGTGAAGGGACCTATACAAAGGTGATCATATATGATCTTTCGGCAAGCATACTAATCTGTTCCCTTAGTTTTGAATGGACGTAAGATGATTGTCTACACCCAAAATAAAAAAAACCAAGATTGTAATGCAATTTCGCATGATTTGGTTTCATTTCTCGTAATGGATGGCAACTTGGAGAAAAAATGCAACATTGGTCTTGGGCAAAAAAGCAACACATCAATTCGATTAGAAAAATTCAATGTGTGCGTGAGGTTGTACAGTTGATTAGTAGTAGTAAATTCAATGGCTCACAAAAAAAAATATTACGAACCGTTACTGAGAGTCGAACCGCGACCGTTAGCTAGTCGGCTCTTCATTGTAACCAACCAGTCACCACAACAAGATGAGGTGAACGGAATAAAAGCCCTACAGTTGCTTCGGTTATCGAGGCACTCAATGTTACAACAATGAAGCAAGTGTCGGTCGCACACACTTACATGGCTTTGTTTATTTCATAAAACGCATGGTGACTTGATGAGAAGGCGATAGGAGGGTGATGACGAGTGCAAATACAAATAGAACACTTGACAGCGGAATAGCAACAGCGGCATATGGCGTAGCGGCGTTCTGTGTCATTGTCTCACCTATATTGAGAAGTTGTTGACGGTTGAACAAAAACTCAACGGTTGCTGCGGCTGTCGAGGCACTATGCACACAGCGATAACCGCTTGCACACACTTGCATGGCTTTGTTTATACCATAAAAAGCTTTGTGGATCATGATGGGCAAAATCGCCTTTTCAGAATCATGCGGATTTCTCAAGATATGATTGCAAAAACTGCAATTGCATTTTTTGCTACAATTTCAACTTTTGCGTGTACTAGGTTTCATCGACCGAAGAGCTTCAATCGAATTGAGGCTGTCCGAGATAATGAAGTAATGATCTACGGGCATATTGGAAATAATCCTCAATAAGTTAATTATTACCAGCTCAGCAACGTAAGTTTCCTGATGTTTGTAGAAAATGCTAGAGTTTTCATTTTCATTTCGAAGCCAGTGAATCCATTAAAATGAGACCCATCAGTTAAAAACCTTTTTCGGAATTGACATGTTGATACTTTTCAGTAAGAACGACGCAACTTCCGGCAGGCATTTCGTATTATAAATTTCCCCATTCACGTCCAGTCCGAAGCGAAAGAAGAGCAGCAGCCCCACTTCCTTCGTGGGGGTAGTAAAATACGAAGTGCTCTGCCAGTCGTTGCCATCCAAAGTGAGATTGGTATCGTCGTCCATCACCACCGCCACGTCGCGATTCGCTGGGAAATCGAGTTGAACATCTTATTCAGCCGCTGCCTGCAGCTCCAAAACCAGTGGACGTGACTTCCGCCTCCTGACATGTATGTTCATGTTTGCCAGGTACTTTTTCACTGTTTGGTCGGTTGAACCGACCTTCCGGCCAAGCGCACGCAGCAATGTAGCCACTTTTCCATCGGTCTTCCTCTTCAGCATCCTTTGGAGCTTCTTCTCGCTCAGGGTCGTGGGACGTCCGGAACCGGGCTTCCTTTCGATGGTCTGATTGTTGTCTAAATATTGCCAAGATGTTGTAGATGCCCGAACGGGCGTATCCGGCGTCCACAAAATGCCGTACGATGTCCGTTTTCGTCTCAGTTTATGCAGCAAGCTCTCCACTTCTGAACGGAGGTGCTTCACTGCCATAACGGTTATAGTTGGACTGAAAGAGCTATCAAATTTTGTCTGCTGAAATTTTGGGTTACTATGATTAATGCAGCATGAGTAGTTTCGTCAGTGCGGGTGAAGGTACACCCACGAAAAATCGGCATTTTTTTTCAATTTTTTAATGCAAATCTTACTGCAAGCTCCCAAAATGTTCAAAGTAGTGATGCAAGAATGTCGCCGGGCAACCTCAGACACTACTGTTGCTGCCAAAGACTTAGACGCCACCTGGTGATCCATCGGCATATCGATATGCTTGTTAGATATGACGGGTAAGGAGTTGGAAAGGTCACCCTGGATGTGAGGAATGCGTTCAATGGCGTCAGTTGGAAGGATATTGCCAAATCGTTCCAATGTCTCTGGGTTCCTGGTTACCTGTACAGGATTCTGAGTAACTGTTTCTTGACCTGGGTTTTAGTATGCAACACTTCGATGGATCAGGAATTTGTTCAAGTCATCGCAGGATTTCCGCAAGGTTCAATCCTGGGTCCGGTGCTATAGAATACGATGTATGACAAAGTATTGAGGTTGAAGTTCCCTAATGGGGTGATGATAATTTATGTGCTACGTTGTGATAAACTAAGCTTATGCATCAAGCTTCCGAGAAAATTGTACGCTGTCAGATTAACACTTTTATTGAAAAAAAAAACAAGAGTTTTGATGAGACACGGCACATCTAGGCTCAGCGCTCGATACAGTATGGAATTAATCTACTTTATAACACTTAAATTATTTAGACATATTTAAGTGTTATAAAGTAGATTAACAGCCAATTCATATTTAAAAAAATATAGCTCCTAATTTATAGATTTTGTTGTTAACGTTTTTTAACCCGTTTTTAATACACGTGTCCATTCAAAATTTTACCTATAACTAAGTTTTACTATGTAAAAACAAGTGTACAAATGTCGAGAATGCTTCAATTAAAAAACATATAAATATGTTTGCACCTGCAATGTAAACGCATTTATTCACAAACTACGCAATGTTATGGGGTTCATGTTAAATCTTTTTTATTTTTATTCATTGATAAAGCTGAGATTCATTTCTTTCACTTATCTCTTCGCATATAGGGTCTGTATCCACATTTATCTGGACACCTTGAATTCTCTTTTTCCACTCCAACATTTGAAATAATGCATGTGGGATCGAAAAATTCCGCTGACGTATAACTGGGAGTCCTTGATGAAAAAGACTATGAATAGTGTTTACATTCCATGTTAAGTGTTCAAAATGGCAACGAGTGAGAAGCACGTACGCGAGCGGATTTGGAACAGACGAAAGACAAGTCCATAGTCCACTTGCAAAAATAAGTATTAACCTGTATCGAATGTTCACAGTGTAGCAAATCATTTTCAAGCGTTTGACGAACGAGAGGACAAAGGACGTGTTGATCCTATCATATGAACCGAAAGGTGAAGAGGATATTGAAGAAAAACGCGAATCTCTCTATTCGCACGGTGGCTCGTAAATAGTGTCACCCAGAGTTGCGATTTCCCGACGAGAATCACCCGGATGCAGATTTCTAGCTCTCTTCGGTGAATCTCACTCGGTCTCTACGAAGATTTTTTCTTGACACCACTGTAGAGATTATTCGACACAGCACGGGAGAGCGAGGGAATTGACAATTTGCTGCCTGAGCGTTCATACACCCACTGCAGGGTGAACGAAGAAGAGTGAAAGAGCAAGAAAAAAAGACTGCATCGCACTGACGTGAAACCTTGATCTAAACATTAAGAAAAAATGGCTGGAAAACAGGATGATTATTACGAAAAAGGGGCTCAGATAGCATAGTCGGTAAAGGCATGGAATTCCCAGTCCAGTTGACTTTAATAAAAATCTTAACTTCCCTGGGCATCAGAGTATCGTTGTGCCTGCCACACAACATACAAATTTATGCATTGGTGATTGGCTTCGAAAGCTCTCAATTTACAAACTGTGAAAGTGCATCTAGAACACTTAGTTGAGAAACCAGGCAATAATCTTATTGCGATAAGCAAAAATGTTCAAATTCAAGTTTTGCCATATTAAACTAACAATGAAGGTTTTCACAAGGGTGACTCTTCCCGATGAAATAATTCTGATCTCTTTGGTGCTCGTTAGAGATCAATCACTTCCTCCGACTCGTCGTGTGGGGAGGGTTCAAACGACAGACACTTTGGTGTCACTCAACTTGTGATTTTTTTTAAATTTTTTTTTTTAATTAATCATTTATTCGTACAGGCTCAATCGGATCAACTTTACAGAGCCAAATTTTCATATTTTTATACATCATTTATCTTAAAACTAAAGTAAGGGGGATAAAAACCGATTACTCGCGGCTATCTCGAGGTTAATAGGAATTACAAATTACGGATGGGAAAGAGGGTGGGAATTTAAAGTATGGTTTACATAACACATTAAATTTAAATTCTAAATTATTGAAACACTTATAACTGTACAATTTATGGTTTTCTTTTGCCTTGAACATTTTTTGAAAAAGAAAAAAAACACACACATACACAGATAAAAAAAAACTTAAACTAAACATACAGGTTAAACTAACTACAATCTAACGCTAATGTTAGTCAAAAACACATAAATGAGTTTCATGTACTCCAAATCACGTACAGCCAAAATATCTCGAATTGGCACATTGGGTTGTCTACCTCGAGCCCGAAGGGAATCATAAATCCCCGATCTGACTTCACGATGCTCAGCCCAAGACCAAATAACGTGATCTGCGTCCTGATAGCCTTGTCCACATTCACAGAGATTGCTGTCGCTCAGCCCACCCCGGTACAAATGAGCGTTCAAAGAATAATGATTGGACATGAGGCGAGACATGACACGAATGAAGTCTCGACTCACATCCATCCCCCTAAACCAAGATTTCTTCGACACCTTTGGGATGATAGAATGTTGCCATCGCCCCAAATCTCCTTTACTCCATTTATACTGCCAACTGACGAGTGACTGGTGACGAAAAATAGGAAAAAAATCGTTGAAGGCGATTTGTCGATCACAAATATCGCCTTCCATAGCGCCCACCTTTGCAAGCGAGTCCGCTTTCTCATTGGCCGGAATTGAACAATGAGATGGGACCCATACAAAGGTGATGATAAAATAACGTGAAGATAAAGCACTCAGAAGCTCCTGTATTTTCATGAAAAAATACGAGGAGTGCTTTACCGGCCTCAATGAGCGAATAGCCTCTATAGAACTGAGACTATCCGTGAAAAAAGTACTGATCCAGTGTTAATGAGGCAACAATTTCTAGCGTAAAATATATTGCCACTAATTCAGCGACATATACGGAACAAGGAGCTTGAAGTTTACGGTTGGCGCTATAAATTTCATTAAATATTCCAAAGCCTGCTGACTCCTCTATCAATGATCCGTCAGTGAAAAACAATTTAGTGGAATCAACTTGGCCAAACTTTGCAGCAAAAATCACCGGAGCAATCATAGGACGATGATGCTCTGGGATTCCACGAAGCTCCTGTTTCATGGATAAATCAAAATGAACCGAATTGTCGAAATCGGAGAAGCAAACACGATTGGAAATGTTCGGCGAAGGGCTGACATCCTGTGTTATGTACAAATGGTACAAGGTCATGAAGCGGGTTTGAGGGTTCAACTCAAGGAGCTTCTCAAAATTTTCGATCACCTGGGGGTTCATAACTTCACACCTGGTGAGGAGCCGGAGAGATAATTCTGAAAACCGATCCGAGAGTGGCAACATGCCAGCCCGCACTTCAAGACTCATGGTGTGAGTCGAGTGCATGCAACCTAACGCGATACGAAGACACCGATACTGAATACGTTCCAGTTTAATGAAGTGCGACCGAGCGGCTGACTGAAAACAAAAACTACCGTATTCCATAACCGACAAAATCGTTGTCCCGTACAACGTTAGAAGATCTTGTGGATGAGCTCCCCACCAGGTTCCGGTAATTGTGCAGAGAAAATTGATCCTTGGCTGGCACTTTCGCTTCACATACTCAATATGGGATCTCCAGGTGCACTTTGAATCGAACCAGACCCCAAGATATTTAAATGACATAGAATGAGTTATCGGCTTACCCCAAATTTGAAGCTTCGGTTGTGCTGGGTTATGCTTCCTAGAAAAAACTACCAACTCAGTTTTCTCCGTAGAGAATTCGATACCTAGCTCTAGAGCCCAAGTAGACAAATTATCTAAGATATCCTGTAAGGGTCCTTGCAGATCGACCCCATTGGGTCCCGTGACAGACACTACGCCGTCATCTGCAAGTTGTCTCAACGTACAGTTGTCACCTAGACAACCGTCAATGTCTTTGACATAAAAATTATACAAAAGGGGGCTTAAACATGATCCCTGGGGGAGACCCATGTAGCTAAATCGTGAAGCTGTAGAGGTTCCATGAGAAAAGCTCATATGTTTCTCTGACAGCAAATTGTACAAAAAATTATTCATTAATGAAGAAAAGCCACAAGCGTGGAGTTTATCTGATAGAACTTCAACAGATACTGAATCAAAAGCCCCCTGTATGTTCAAGAATACAGAAGCCATTTGCTCTTTTTTAGCAAAAGCTAACTGAATATCTGTGGAAAGCAACGCGAGACAGTCGTTCGTTCCCTTACCCCTACGAAAACCATATTGAGTATCTGAAAGCAGGTTATTTGTCTCAACCCATTTGTCCAGACGGAAAAGGATCATTTTCTCCAACAACTTTCGAATACAGGATAACAGCGCGATGGGTCGATAGGAGTTGTGGGCGGACGCGTGTTTACCAGGTTTTTGAATGGCAATAACTCTCACCCGTCTCCAATCATCCGGTACAATGTTGAGTTCCAGAAACTGATTAAACAAGTTCAACATGCGCCTTTTCAGGACTTCTGGGAGGTTCTTAAGCAAGTTGAACTTGATCCTATCAGCCCCTGGAGCCGTTTTGCCACACGAAAGGAGTGCGAGAGAGAACTCTACCATTGAACAGGGTTGGCTGATCTCATCTATCGAATTCGTGGTTTCGCGAGGAATCATCCGTGCCGGCACAGAATCTGGACAGACTTTTCGCGCGAACTTGAGGATCCATTGGTCCGAGTACTCCTCGTTCTCGTTGTTCGTAGTTCGGTTACGCAACCTTCGCGCCGTGTTCCAAAGAGTACTCATCGTCGTCTCGCGCGATAGCCCGTCCACGAATGTTCGCCAGTATCCGCGTTTCTTGGCCTTGATGAGGCTCTTAAGTTCGCGTTCAAGAGCCGTGTATACTTCGAAGTGCTCGGGTGTTCAACGTCTACGGAAAACTTTAAACACGTCGGACTTTTTACGGTAAACCTCGGTGCATTGCTGATCCCACCATGGAGAAGGAGGTTTCCTGCGAAATGTCGTCCCTGGAACTGGTCGAGTTTGAGCTTGAAGCGCGCTGTCTAAGATCAGGTTGGAGAGGAAGTTATATTCTTCCAGCGGTGAAAGCCTTGCTACCGTCGTCACGGCTTCATCTACTGCTGACCTAAACTTTATCCAATCGATGTGACGGGTAATATCATACGTGACGTTGACAGATTTCGACGGATTGAACCCGGTGGCAACCGAAATTTGTATGGGCAAGTGATCACTACCGTGGGGATCTTGAATCTCATTCCATGTGCAATCCAACGATAATGAATTCGAACAAAGTGTGAGGTCTAATCTACTGCCAACTGAGGATGTACCAGCCAAACGTGTTACTTCTCCATTGTTAAGAACTGTCATATTGAAGTTGTCACAGAGGTCAAATATCAAAGAAGACCGGTTGTCATCGTACAGCCTGTATCGTGGGAGTTAAAATCTCCCATGATCAACCGCGGAGAAGGAATGACCGAACAAATATCTGAAAGTTGTTTTCGGTTGATGGAGGCTCTTGGAGGAATATAAACGGAAGCAATGCAAAGGCTTTTATTTTTAATATCAGCCTGACATGCGACAACTTCAACACATGGAATAAGAGGAAAATTCACTCTATAGAAGGAGTAGCAATTTTTGATCCCCAAAAGTACTCCCCCTCCACGCGAATCCTCACGACCAAGACGAATTATATTGAAATCATGAAACGGAAGATTGATTTCGGAAGAGAGCCATGTTTCACAAAGAGCGAATGCATCACAACCGGTAGTGTGAGCTAAAGATTTAAAAGATTCCAATTTAGGAACAAGACTTCGACAATTCCACTGTAGAACAGTGATCAAATCCCCGACCTCATTTGAAAAATTATCCATCGAAGGAAATGATAGCTGCAAGGAGGGGCCACTTAATTGTCAATTGCTTCAAAAAAGTCTTCACTGTTGGAAGCATTGCCAAAACAATGCTTTTGAGAGGGTCAGAAATTTCGAGGTACTTAAAGATACCTTCGGCAATGTCATCAAATGAGAACAGCCCACTAGAGGAGGGGGCTTCTGTTCTTAAAATTGGGGCTTCAGGAGTTTTGGATGTCCCCGGGAGAGATGGAAAGTCCTGGGTGTAGTTGGTACTACGAAAACCAGGTGGACTAGGATTTTCCTTTTTCCACCTTTCCTTGAATTGTGCAAGCTGGTCTTGGGCTTCTTTTCAGCAACTTTCCGTGGGCGGATGCGTCTTCGCTTCCTTGAAGCACCTTCCGGAAAGGTGTACGAAGTTCCCTCTTCAGCCGAATCAAATTCAGACTCGTCATCTGACAGAGGAGCAAAGGGATTTGTATTGGCATCGGGTGATGGTGAGGCTTTTTGAACCATTTCAGCAAAAGATTGTCTGGAACGCTGTTTCAGCGAGCGTTCTAATTGTTCCCCGCGTTGTTTGTACACCGGGCACGATGAGAGAGCATGAGGAGGAGTTCCCTTACAGAAAGCGCATTTTGGTGTGCTGTCTGCACACGCGCCATCCTCGTGTTTCTCCCCGCAATTGGAGCAGCGTGCCTTATTGCTGCAATGGGAGGTCGTATGTCCCATCTGCTTGCACTTTTCCCAGATCATGACCCGAGGTACAAACAACCGCACAGGTAGTCGAAGTTTTCCCAACTCGACGTATTGAGGGAGGGCTGAGCCAGAGAAGGTTACGCGAAACAAGTCTGACGGTGTAAGCTTTTTTTCGCCCTTGTTGGTCGACACTGTGCCAAGTTGGCGCACATCAAGTATCTTAACTGGGGGAAGCAGAGGATTCTTAAATCGACCAACCCCCCGCTTCAGCAGGATCTCAGGGGTCAGACTCGTTTCGGAGACTACACCTTCAATTTCAATACCCCGAGCTGGGATATACACTCTATATTCTAGAGTAAAGAGCTGGGAGACAGCAATCTCATTAGCTTGCTTGAGATTGGACACAACGACCCGAAGTTTATTGGGTCTGACTTTAATTATCTCGGTCACGGCCGAGAATCGCTTCTTCAGATCATCAGAAATCTGACAAACATTTAGAGGTTTCGATTTGGGCTGAAAATAAACAACCCAAGGACCAGTTGAACTATCTGGATAAGCACGTGATCTGGTAACTCTATGAGCTACCTCATCATTTCGTGCCATAGAAGATTCATCTTGCGATAAATCATCCATGGCTCGCTTGTGGGAGCTTATCACGCTCAACCAGTAACGTAATTATCTACAATCAATCACAGATAAACAAACTAAACCTTAAAAAAAACTAAAACTAAGTACACTCTCACACACACTATCAATCATTCTCCACACTCACACA
Source organism: Aedes japonicus (assembly GCA_034211315.2). NCBI lineage: Eukaryota > Metazoa > Arthropoda > Insecta > Diptera > Culicidae > Aedes > Aedes japonicus. Next base: position 24,152 of record JASCZW010006498.1, read on the forward strand.
CACACTACGATGAAAATGAATTCAGAATGGCGAGAAACAAAAACTTATCTTATATACTACTAAAAAACTTATCTTATATGTATCACGGATCTACTGCAGCTGGGCGACGAATGTGTGCTGCTGCTGCCGAGTGACGATGAGTGACCGCGTGTACCGTCTAAGCGTGGAGCTAAACGATGACGATGATGTTACTGGTCGGTGGTATTTGGTGGATGGAAGAATGCACGCTTCACACGATGGGCTGCTGGTATGCGTGCCGTATAGATGCGGAACAATATGGCTTCTCGATCGTGGCAATATTGCTAATTGCAATCAATGACGTTGTTGCCCGACTTATCACACAATGTCCTCTTCTTCAGCAAACCAAGGCTGATTTCACTCGCGACGATTTCACTGGCGATTGAGAAAAACTAATATTGAAGACTGTAAGCAACTCGTAAAAACCTTCCAAAGCAACGGAAAGCGGACCGAACGAACTGTACTGTTCGCTTGTTCACTGGGCAATGATTTTTTTTTATGAATTCATTTATTTGTACAGGCTCAATCGAATCAACTTTACATAGCCAAGTTTTCATGTATATATAAATCAGTTATCTTAAAACTAAAGTTAAGGGGAAGAACCGATAATTCGCGGTCGTCTCGAGGTTAATAGGAATAACAATTTTAAGGATGGGAAAATTGGGGTGGAAATTTTGAACAAAGCATAAGGAACAATGGTTTACTTATATCTAGAACTTCAAATTGCAATTTTGGAATTGAACGTTTTTAATTTAAAAAAAATCACTCACTCACACACACACAAACACACACACACACACACGCACACGCACACACACAAACGCACACACACACACACACACACACACACACACACACACACAAACACACACGCACGCGCACACATACACACACACACACACACACACAAACACACACACACACACACACACACACACACACACAAGCACACACAAGCACACACTGACCTTCAAAAATTTACCCTAAACAATCTAATGCTAATGTTAGTCAAAAACACATTAATGAGTTTCATAAACTCCAGATCGCGTGCAGCCAAAATGTCTCGAATCGGTACATTGGGTTTGCTACTTCGAGCCCGAAGGGAATCATAAAGCTCAGATCTGACTCCACGATGCTCAGTACAAAACCAAATAACGTGATCTGCGTCCTGGTTACCTTGTCCGCATTCACAGAGATTGCTGTATCCCAGCCCAACACAGAACAAATGAGTGTATAAAGAATAATGATTGGACATGAGGCGAGACATCACACGAATGAAGTCTTGACCCACATCCAATCCCCTGAACCAACATTTCTTAGACACCTTTGGAGTGATAGAATGTAGCCATCACCCCAAATCTCCTTTATTCCATTTATACTGCCAGCTAACGAGTGATATTTGTCGGTCATAAATATCGCCTTTCACAGCGCCCACCCTTGCAACCGAGTCCGCTTTCTCATTATCAGGAATCGAACAATGAGAAGGGACCCAAACAAAGATGATAATAAAAGAACGTGAAGATAAAGCACTTAGAAGCTCCTGTATTTTCATAAGAAAATACGAGGTGTGCTTCACTGGCCTCAAGGAGCAAATAGCCTCTATAGAATAGACTATCCGTGAAAATGAAGTATTGAGCCGGTGTAAAAAAAGCAACGGTTTCTAAGGAAAAATGAATTGCTGCCAATTCCGCGACATAAACAGAACAAGGTGCTTGAAGTTTGCTAGCAACGCTATAAATTTCATTGTATACACCAAAGCCAGCGGAGTCCGCTATCAAAGATCCGTCAGTGAAAAACGTTTTAGTGGAATCAACTATACCAAACTTTGCAGCAAATATCACCGGAGCAATCATAGAACGATGTCGAGAGTCGAGTGCATGCAACCTAACGCGATACGAAGACACCGATACTGAATCCGTTCCAGTTTGATGATGTGTGACCGAGCCGCTGCCTGAAAACAAAAACTACCGTATTCTAAAACCGACAAAATCGTTGTCCGGTACAACGTTAGAAGATCTTCCGGATGTGCTTCCCACCGCTTCCGGTAATTGTGCAGAGAAAGTTGATCCTTGGCTGGCACTTTCGCTTCAGATACTCAATATGGGATCTTCAGGTGTACTTTGAATCGAACCAGACCCCAAGATATTTAAATGACATAGAATGAGTTATCGGCTTACCCCAAATTTGAAGCTTCGGTTGTGCTGGGTTATGCTTCCTAGAAAAAACTATCAACTCAGTTTTCTCCGTAGAGAATGCGATACTTAGCTCTAGAACCCAATGAAAAATTGTCCAAGGTATCTACAAGTTGTCTCAACGCACAGTTGTCACCTAGACAACCGCCAATGTCTTTGACATAAAAATTATACAAAAGGGGGCTTAAATAAGATTCCTGGGGGAGACCCATGTAGCTAAATCGAAAAGCTGTAGAGTTTCCATGAGAAAAGCTCATATGTTTCTCTGACAGCAAATTGTACAAACAATTATTCATTAATGGTGAAAAGCCACAAGCGTGGAGTTTGTCTGAGAGAACTTCAACAGATACTGAATCAAAAGCCTCCTTGATATCCAAGAATACAGAAGCCATTTGCTCTTTTTTTAGGAAAAGCTATCTGAATATCCGTGGAAAGCAACGCGAGACAGTCGTTTGTTCCCTTACCTCTGCGGAAACCATACTGAGTGTCTGAAAGCAGGTTGTTTGTCTCAACCCATTTGTCCAAACGGAAAAGGATTATTTTCTCCAACAACTTTCGAATACAAGATAACATCACGATGGGTCGATAGGAGTTGTGGTCGGACCCAGGCTTACCAGGTTTTTGAATGGCAATAACTCTCACCCGTCTCCAATCATCCGGTACAATGTTGAGTTCCAGAAACCGATTAAACAAGTGCAACGTGCGCCTTTTTGCGACGTCTGGGAGGTTCTTGAGCAAGTTGAACTTGATCCTATCAGCCCCTGGAGCTGTATTGCCACATGAAAGGAGTGTGAGAGAGAACTCTACCATTGAAAAAGGTTGGCTGATCTCATCTATCGAATTCGTGTTTCGCGAGAAAACATATATCCATTGGTCCGAAGACTCCTCGCTCTGGTTGTTCGTAATTCTGTTACGTAATCTTGGCACCGTATTCCAAAGGGTATTCATCGACGTTTCACGCGATAGCCTGTCCACGAATTGTCGCCAGTAACCACGTTTCTTGGCCTTGATGAGGCACCATGGAGAATGAGGTTTCTTGCGAAATTACGTTCCTGGAACTGGTCAAGTCTGATTTTGAAGCGCGCTTTCCAAAATCAGGTTGGAGAGGAAGTTATATTCCTCCAGCGGTGGAAGTCCTTCTACCGTTGTTACGGCTTCATCTATTGCTGTCTTGAACCTTGTCCAATCGATATTACGAGTGACGTGAGCCCAGTTGCAACCGAAATTTCAATAGGTAAATGATCACTACCGTGGGGATCCTGGATCACATTCCACGTGCAGTCTAACGATAATGAATTCGAACAAAGTGTGAGGTCTAACCTACTGCCAAGTGAGGATGGACCAGCCAAGCGTGTAACTTCTCCATTGTTGAGAACTGTCATATGGAAGTTGTCACAGAGGTCATATATCAAAGAAGATCGGTTGTCATCGTACAGTTCTCTCCAGTCCATGAGAGTTAAAATCGTCCATGATCAACCGTGGAGAAGGAAGGACCGAACAAATATCTGAAAGTTGTTTTCAGTTAATTGAGGCTTTAGGAGGAATAAAGCTTGCTTCAGATAGAATTGGAACAAAAACAATTGCCTGTATTTCAGTTATTTATTATTGAATTCAAGATCTTTTTTCATACAAATGTGGCGTTTTCTTCATACTTTTAAGAAAAAATACGTTGAAATTATTCGTCACGGTTTCGAAGGAATTCTCGAATTTTTCCTGTAACACGGCTCATTAGGCGGCGCACACCTTCTTCGTCCATCGTTTTAGCTATCTTATTCCACCAGGTCTTCATCTGATTGATGTTTTTGACTACCTTTCCCTTTGCCTTGAGTCTCCTCTTCATGATTACCCAGTATTTCTCAATAGGGCGGAACTGGGGGCAGTTGGGTGGGTTAAGGTTTTTCGGAACAACCTGGACCCCTTTCTCTGCATACCATTCTTGAACGACTTTGCTGTAATGACAGCTTGCCAAATCTGGCCAAAACATTACGGGATGGTAGTGGGATCGAATGAACGGCAAAATTCGTTTTTGGAGACACTCTTTTTGGTATAGTTCCAACGTCATTGTCTTATTTGTAACGAAAACTTTCGTTTTTTTGTCACAGCTGCAAATGCCCTGCCAAATCATGAATTTTCGTTTTTGTAGGCAAAAACAAATTTAAATTTGGCTGGATCATCCCCCCGAGCCGTTGCCAAGTAAAATTTTTGACCTGGGATTTGCCCGAAGTCAGCCTTGATATAGGTTTCATCGTCCATCAGAAGACACCCGTCGAACTGACCAGCACCTGGTCGTATAGCTTCCGAGCACGGATTTTGGCCACACTATTCTGTTTTATGGTCCGATTTGGCTGATTGCTAGCTCGATACGACTTGATTCCTTCCCGTAGTCGAGTTCTCCTCACGGTACTATGGGCAGCACCGAATTTTCTGGCCAAATCACGGTCCGACAGATTGGGATTCCTCTTAATCGTCTTCAAAATCTTACCACGCAGTTTCCGGTCGATAGTTCCACTCCGACGATTGGCTTGAGGCTTCCGAATCGTCGTCAATGTTTCCTTATACCGTTTGATAACGCGCCATACGGTATTTCTGCGCAATTTCAGCTGTTTAGCTAGCCTAGATGCAGACCACAATGGATTTTTCAAATAACTGTGCACAATTTTTTCCCTTCTTTCGGCTTCCATGTTGATTGTTTACAAAGTACAGTCGATTTGCGGAATGTCAAAAATACATACGTGAAGCTGACAAAATTCCCGACACGTGGGCGCCAAGAACTTCCAAATTCGTCCACCAGGAGCGCCACAATATGAGCAAAAGTTTGTTCCAATTCTTAATGAAGCAAGCCTTATACACAGAAGCAATGCATAGGCTTTTATTTTTAATAACAGCCTGACATGAGACAACTTCAATACCTGAAATTGAAGGACAATTCACTATATAGAAGGAGTAGCACTTTTTGATCCTCAAAAGTACTCCTCCACGTGAATTCTCACGATCAAGACGAATTATATTGAAATTATGAAATGGAAGATCGATTTCGGAAGAGAGCCATGTTTCACAAAGAGCGAATGCATCACAACCGGTATTGTGAGCTAAAAATTTGAATGATTCCTATTTAGGAATAAGACTTCGACAATTCCATTGTAGGACAGTGATCAAATCCCCGACATCTTTTGGCAAATTATCCATCGAAGGAAATGATAGCTGCAAGGAGGGGCCACTTAAATGTTAATTTCTTCAAAAAAAATTTCACAGTGGGAAGCATTGCAATGCAATGCTTTTAAAATCGTCAGAAATTTCGAGATACCTGAAGATTCCTCCCACAATATCATCAAATGAGAACAGCCTAGATGAAGAGGGGGCTTCTGTTCTTAAATTCGGGGCATCAGGAGTTTTGGATGTCCCCGGGAGAGATGGGAAATCCTGTGTGTAGTTGGCACTACGAAAACCAGGAGGATTCGGATTTTCCTTCCTTATACTGCTTTTTGTTTGGGCATGTTGATTTGGGGCTTCTGTTCAGCTACTTTCCCTGCTCGGATGCGTCTTCGCTTCCGTGAAGCACCTTCCGGAAAACTGAAAGATGTCACCTCCTCAACCAATTCAAAATCTGACCCGTCATCTGACAGAGGAGCAAAAGGATTTGTGTTGATCGGGTGACGAGGCTTTCTTAAGCATTTCTGCAAAAGATTGCCTTGAACGTTGTTTTAGAGAACGTTCCATTGTTTCCCCATGTTTTTTGTACGCCGGGCACGACGAGAGAGCATGAGGAGGAGTTCCTTTGCAGAAAACGCATTTTAGTGTGTTATCTGCACAGGGACCAGCCTCATGTTTCTCCCCACAAGTTGAGCAGCGTGCCTTATTGCCACAATGGGAGGCGGTATGTCCCATCTACTGGCATTTTTGGCAGATCATTACCCGGGGTACAAACAACCGCACAGGTAGCCGAAGTTTGTCTTGTTCTAAATAGTGAGGAAGGGCAGAGCCAGAAAAGGTCACCCGAAACGAGTTTGTGGGGGTAACTTTTTTCTTATCCTCGCTGTGCGATATTTTAGCTAACTTTCTCACTTCCAGTATCAGAACTGGGGGGAGAAGAGGGTTCTTGAATCGGTCAACCGCCCGCTTCTCCAAATTTGCAGGGCACAGACTCGCCTCTGTGACCACTCCTACAATCTCCACATCACGAGCTGGAATATAAACGCGATATTCCAGTGTAAAATACTGGGAAAAAGCAATCTCATTAGCCTGCTTCAGGTTAGAGACGATAACACGGAGTTTATTAAATTTAACTTTCGTGATCTCTGTCACCACTTAACTAATATTACTGATCTGTTGCTGCTGCTACTGCTGCTGACGCACCGTATGCGTGAACGTCGCACTTCTATACGGGGAGCGGAGAGCGGTGCGCTGATGCGATCGCCTTCGGTTCCACTCGCTCAACGCTGCCGGATGACCGTTGGCGATGAAGTAGTGTATCGCTGGTTAGCGTCACCATGCGGAGATGAAGCGAAAATAAGCGGGATGATAATTCGCCAGCTAGCACTGCTTGATTTTATTATTTCACTGGAAAACCACACTGCCTTTTTTAGAAAAAAAACTCACTTTTACTCTATTCACTGGAGTGAATAGATTTTGAGAAAAAACTAACAATTCCGAAGGATCGCACTCGAATAAATCTTCCAAAATAACGGAGCGCTGGATCGAGCAAACTTTCTTCTTGCGCTGAACGAAGTGAAATGACTCAACTTGTGATATCTAGGAGAGAGTGGAAACAAAACTAAAATCTCTAGGGTGAGTTTGCCTTTGCCAATGTGCGGAGTATCTTTTCTCTAAGCACCCTGCTTGCACCGAGGAGAATTGCATCCCTGGTGTCACCTGGTTTTGTCCAAAAATCAAAACAGCGTTTGGAACTGAAGTAGTGTAAAGTAAAAACAGTTCCAAATAGCAATGACAAACAGAACTGGATAGTAAAATCACGGGCTTTGGACTGTGATTATTTGATGAAGTTTTCATACCTTGTTATGGACGATAAAACTTATGTCCTTTACTCCCCAGCTCATACTCGTACCCTCAGCCCCTCCCTAGCTCCCTCCCTCCTTGTTTAAGTCATTTAGCACCCATTTAGTATTAAGTTTAGATGATGGATGTTCTATGCCAATACTAATTGTACTTATTTGTGCTCTTGGCTGCAACACAGTAATTTCTCTAAACACGTTCACTCTAATCTAGATTATCATGCTTAATGTAAAACTTTCTTTTGCAGATCAAAACACTTCGATGGTGACGCTTGGTTTACTGAAAAATAAAAACATGAATACATCGAAACAATGTAAGTGGTTAAAAAATAATAAATTGAGTTACTTAAAAAAAAATCTTATTTATTCAACTAAACTATCTTTGTTTTGAATTTAAATTCAATATTTCGAGCAGTATTACCTGAGATCATCAGTGCCTGTAAGGTGGTGAACAAGCACAGGTGACTGAAAAGCACCCTGATAAACAAAAATACAGCACGGAAAGGATCATATACAAAATGCTGGGCATTTAATAGAAGTAGTTACCCCATTTTTATGTGAAGCTATGTAAAACGTCTAAGGCGGTCATTCAAAAAATATCCAGCAATCGAATGATGATTCATTCCCCAAATGCGTGTGTTAAAGTAACGAAAACGAAGAAAACAGAAATGGATATCAAAAAGCATTTAAACGTAATTTAGTTTTCTATGTTTTATGTTCAATGTATTCAACACCTGCTGAATAAACGTCTAATGCAAAAGTAGAAAATCGTAATCCAATTAAAATTTCTGTCATTTTATGGCTCCTTGTCATAGTTTGATGGAAGCCTTTGACATTTTCTAGGTAAGATGCCTATTTTGTTAATGCAAATTTGGACTTTATTATTGCTCTTAAACCAATATCTTATGGAAAACTTCAATTGAGTTATAAGCGTTTAAATTTTGTTTAGGAAGTTTTTAATTTAGCTTTTAATACCATCCTTTTTTTTACTGTTTACAATTTTTATTCTATAACAAAAATTTGATTTATAATGAGTCGGTTCCATTTTAGTCTACTTCAAATTAACTTTATTTTCATGTTTTTATGTGACAGTACCGGACACCATATGGGCTTTGGATTTGCTAGAATCCCTTCCCTTCTGATATGTTGATGTGCCATGGCACATTTAAAAATGATGTTACGATTTAGGATCATGAAGTTTGCTGCCCCAAAGTCTACATTAAAAGTGTAATTTTAACCAAAAGTTTTAAAATTTCTAAACAAATAATAAATGCGTGGTAACACACAATACATCTGAATTTGGATAAACAGCATAGACTCGAAAAATTTATGTTGATTAACCACTACAAATAATTGTTTTATATACTGGTTATTCCACCCGAAGTGTCCACTTGTAGTCAACCGTATCAGATTTGTAACAAACCCTGAGAAATGATCCACCTATTTCTATAATACCCAGATTTTGTGTCGTTTAATTTACCCTTTGGCACTAAAGATCACACCCTTTTCTGAAATTCAAAAAAATATCCTTTTTTACGTATAGCTCAATGAGAATGTCGTTCTCTATTGGAACAACCAACGTTCTTTTTTTCTTATCATCCGAACAATCCCATACCGTATAGTTTTTGCACCTATTTGAACAATTAACATTTAAACATTTTGGCTGCACTTTGAAATGATTCCAATTATTTGATAATCATATTACGTCCAACACTGATGCATGAAAACATGACAGTTTTGATCTGATTTAAGGTGTATACAGTTAATTGTAGGAGAACAAAGGGCATGCTGAGCACACGTAGTAAAATGAGCACTACACAGAAAAAAAGCGTTTCTGAAAATTGAAACGGGTCGGATTTTTCCCTTTAAATGTCGTGATAACGTGATAACGTCATTTAGTTCACGGTGTATTATTTCTTTTTCTCGAATTCATGCATCTGGGCACGATTTTTTTTCCATGCATAGTTATAAGCAAAGTCGTCCAATTTTAATTCAATTTATACTGTCAGTTACAAGCAGGAATATAGTAATCCAACTATTTTTCAATACCTGTATTGGTATTTGGTTTCATCTCTTAAAATATTTGGCAAAATAATGTGTTTGTTCAATGATATTAGTACTCTGATTATGTGGCCAAAAATGAGAATCAAACTGTATCCTAATTGTAATGGATAAGAGTTTTTACTTAAAGAACTGTAATTTATTTGTGTGGGCGTTCGTGTATGTGTGTGTATGTATTTTTATGTGAAAGTAAGAGGGTTTGTAGGTAATTAAGACATATATTCAGATAACGACAGATTTAGATTTTAGAGTTATGTAATACACAATTAACTAATGTGCTCACGATGTCCCAACCCACACTTGACCAGCACATTTTGAACTCAGTTTTTTCATCACCAATTTGTTTATATATACATATTTATATATTATTATATATATATTATATATATATATATATATATATATACATATATATGTATATATATATATATATATATATATATATATATATATATATATATATATATATATTTATATATATATATATATATATATATATATATATATATATATATATATATATATATATATATATATATATATATATATTATATATATATATATATATATATATATATATATATATGTTGCAAATCGGATATTTTTTTAATTTCAGACCGTAAATATGTGCACTATTTTGAATTAAATATGATACAATCAAGTTAAAGCTGAATTTGTACTTGACTCTTCCGAAATTCCATACAGTATTCCTCCATGTTAATTTTCGAGGTTTTATTTCTTAGAATTAAAGTGATGAGTTTATAGAAAATCATTGTAGTGATTTGATTTAGTATGCATATAATAACAAATCTGTAGAGATACTATGGTAAAAGTTTTTTGCAATAACTAGTTAGCTCCATTCCACTCAATCGATTCCTTATCAGGTCCTGACTCTTCTCTCAAAATTGGCACTCAATTTGTAGCGAACTCAACATACACTGATGCTTTGAAGTGTCTGTGGAAATAAATACGGAAAAATTAAACATTTTTGTTCTACTACGGTTAATTCATTGAGAAATATTTTAATCAATATACTTTCCGAAGACTATTTTTCGATTCAGCGTTAATTTAATTAATATTGAAATGATTTGTAAGGTACAATACTGCTGGCATGCTGTATGACATATAGGGTGTCCCAGAAAGTATAAGCACGATTTCTACACGAAATGGCACGGAACTAGATGACGTGGAACAGACGATTTCCACTGTGTGAGTGGAACACAAATTTATGTTTAGGAATTGGATTTTTGCAACGAAGTCGTCAAAATCCGATGACTTCATTTCTCCCAATAAGCGTAAGCAGATTGTGCAAAAATGGCATTTATTCCCAATACTTCACTAAGTCATTTTATTTTTTTTTTAATAATCATTTATTTATACAGGCTCAATCGAATTAACTTTACAGAGCCAAATTTTCATACTTTTATACATCATTTATCTTAAAACTAAGGTTAGAAGGATAGAGCCGACTACTCGCGGCCGTCTCGAGGTTAATAGGAATTACAAATTACGGATGGGTAAGAGGGTGGAAATTTAAAGTATGGTTTACATAACACATTAAATTTAAATTCTAAATTATTGAAACACTTATAACTATACAATTTATGGTTTTTTTTGACTTGAACATTTTTTGAAAAAGAAAACAAATCACATACATAAACATATAAAAAAAAACATTAAGTTAACATACAGGTTAAACTAACTACAATCTACGGCTTATGTAAGTCAAAAACAGATAAATGAGTTTCATGTACTCCAAATCACGTATAGCCAAAATATCTCGAATTGGCACATTGGGTTGTCTACCTCGAGCCCGAAGGGAATCATAAAGCCCCGATCTGACCTCACAATGCTCAGCACAAGACCAAATAACGTGATCTGCGTCCTGATAGCTTTGTCCACATTCACAGAGATTGCTGTCGCTCAGCCCAACCCGGTACAAATGAGCGTTCAAAGAATAATGATTGGACATGAGGTGAGACATGACACGAATGAAGTCTCGACTCACATCCATACCCCTAAACCAAGATTTCTTCGACACCTTTGGGATGATAGAATGTTGCCATCGCCCCAAATCTCTTTTACTCCATTTACACTGCCAGCTGACGAGTGACTGTTGACGAAAAATAGGAAAAAAATCGTTGAAGGCAATTTGTCGATCATAAATATCGCCTTCCATAGCGCCCACCTTTGCAAGCGAGCACTTAGAAGCTCCTGTATTTTCATGAGAAAATACGAGGAGTGCTTTACCGGCCTCAAGGAGCGAATAGCCTCTATAGAACTGAGACTATCCGTGAAAATGAAGTACTGATCCAGTGTTAATGAGGCAAGAATTTTTAGCGTTAAATGTATTGCCGCTAATTCAGCGACATACACGGAACAAGGAGCTTGAAGTTTACGGTTGGCGCTATAAATTTCATTAAATATACCAAAGCCTGCTGACTCCTCTATCAATGATCCGTCAGTGAAAAACAATTTAGTGGAATCAACTTGGCCAAACTTTGCAGCAAAAATCACCGGAGCAATCATAGGACGACGATGCTCTGGGATTCCACGAAGCTCCTGTTTCATGGATAAATCAAATTGAACCGAATTGTCGAAATCGGAGAAGCAAACACGATTGGAAATGTTCGGCGAAGGGCTGACATCCTGTGTTATGTACAAATGGTACAAGGTCATGAAGCGGGTTTGAGGGTTCAACTCAAGGAGCTTCTCAAAATTTTCGATCACCTGGGGGTTCATAACTTCACACCTGGTGAGGAGCCGGAGAGATAATTCTGAAAACCGATCCGAGAGTGGCAACATGCCAGCCAGCACTTCAAGACTCATGGTGTGAGTCGAGTGCATGCAACCTAACGCGATACGAAGACACCGATACTGAATACGTTCCAGTTTAATGAAGTGCGACCGAGCGGCTGATTGAAAACAAAAACTACCGTATTCCATAACCGACAAAATCGTTGTCCGGTACAACGTTAGAAGATCTTGTGGATGAGCTCCCCACCAGGTTCCGGTAATTGTGCAGAGAAAATTGATCCTTGGCTGGCACTTTCGCTTCACATACTCAATATGGGATCTCCAGGTGCACTTTGAATCGAACCAGACCCCAAGATATTTAAATGACATAGAATGAGTTATCGGCTTACCCCAAATTTGAAGCTTCGGTTGTGCTGGGTTATGCTTCCTAGAAAAAACAAACAAATCAGTTTTCTCCGTAGAGAATTCGATACATAGCTCTAGAGCCCAAGTAGCCAAATTATCTAAGATATACTGTAAGGGTCCTGGCAGAACGACCCCATTGGGTCCCGTGACAGACACTACGCCGTCATCTGCAAGTTGTCTCAACGTACAGTTGTCACCTAGACAACCGTCAATGTCTTTGACATAAAAATTATACAAAAGGGGGCTTAAACATGATCCCTGGGGGAGACCCATGTAGCTAAATCGTGAAGCTGTAGAGGTTCCATGAGAAAAGCTCATATGTTTCTCTGACAGCAAATTGTACAAAAAATTATTCATTAATGAAGAAAAGCCACAAGCGTGGAGTTTATCTGATAGAACTTCAACAGATACTGAATCAAAAGCCCCCTGTATGTTCAAGAATACAGAAGCCATTTGCTCTTTTTTAGCAAAAGCTAACTGAATATCCCTGGAAAGCAACGTGAGACAGTCGTTCGTTCCCTTACCCCTACGAAAACCATATTGAGTATCTGAAAGCAGGTTGTTTGTCTCAACCCATTTGTCCAGACTGAAAAGGGTCATTTTCTCCAACAACTTTCAAACACAAGATAACATCACGATGGGTCGATAGTAGTTGTGGTCGGACGCGGGCTTACCAGGTTTTTGAATGGCAATAACTCTCACCCGTCTCCAATCATCCGGTACAATGTTGAGTTCCAGAAACTGATTAAACAAGTGCAACATGCGCCTTTTAGCGACGTCTGGGAGGTTCTTGAGCAAGTTGAACTTGATCCTATCAGCCCCTGGAGCCGTATTGCCACACGAAAGGAGTGCGAGAGAGAACTCTACCATTGAAAAGGGTTGGCTGATCTCATCTATCGAATTCGTGTTTTCGCGAGGAATCATCCGTGCCGGCACAGAATCTGGACAGACTTTTCGCGCGAACTTGAGGATCCATCGGTCCGAGTACTCCTCGCTCTCGTTGTTCGTAGTTCGGTTACGCAACCTTCGCGCCGTGTTCCTAAGAGTACTCATCGTCGTCTCGCGCGATAGCCCGTCCACGAATGTTCGCCAGTATCCGCGTTTCTTGGCCTTGATGAGGCTCTTAAGTTTGCGTTCAAGAGCCGTGTATACTTCGAAGTGCTCGGGTGTTCAACGTCTACGGAAAACTTTAAACACGTCGGACTTTTTACGGTAAACCTCGGTGCATTGCTGATCCCACCATGGAGAAGGAGGTTTCCTGCGAAATGTCGTCCCTGGAACTGGTCGAGTTTGAGCTTGAAGCGCGCTGTCTAAGATCAGGTTGGAGAGGAAGTTATACTCTTCCAGCGGTGAAAGCCTTTCTGCCGTCGTTACGGCTTCATCTACTGCTGTCCTAAACTTTATCCAATCGATGTGACGGGTAAGATCATACGTGACGTTGACAGATTTCGACGGATTGAACCCGGTGGCAACCGAAATTTTTATGGGCAAATGATCACTACCGTGGGGATCTTGAATCACATTCCATGTGCAATCCAACGATAAAGTGCAATGTGCAATCCAACGAACAAAGTGTGAGGTCTAATCTACTGCCAACTGAGGATGTACCAGCCAAACGTGTTACTTCTCCATTGTTAAGTACTGTCATATTGAAGTTGTCACAGAGGTCATATATCAAAGAAGACCGGTTGTCATCGTACAGTTCTCCCCAGCCTGTACCGTGAGAGTTAAAATCTCCCATGACCAACCGTGGAGAAGGAAGGACCGAACAAATATCTGAGAGTTGTTTTCGGTTTATCGAGGCTCTAGGAGGAATATATACAGAAGCAATGCAAAGGCTTTTATTTTTAATAACAGCCTGACATGGGACAACTTCAATACCTGGAGATTGAGGAAAATTCACTCTATAGAAGGAGTAGCACTTTTTGATCCCCAAAAGTACTCCCCCTCCACGCGAATCCTCACGATCAAGACGAATAATATTGAATAATATTGAAATTTAAAAGATTCCAATTTAGGAATCAAACTTAGACAATTCCACTGTAGAACAGTGATCAAATCCCCGACCTCATTTGGAAAATTATCCATCGAAGGAAATGATAGCTGCAAGGAGGGGCCACTTAATTGTCAATTGCTTCAAAAAAGTCTTCACTGTTGGAAACATTGCCAAAAAAATGCTTTTGAGAGGGTCAGAAATTTCGAGGTACTTAAAGATACCTTCGGCAATGTCATCAAATGAGAACAGCCCACTTGAGGAGGGGGCTTCTGTTCTTAAAATTGGGGCTTCAGGAGTTTTGGATGTCCCCGGGAGAGATGGAAAGTCCTGGGTGTAGTTGGTACTACGAAAACCAGGTGGACTAGGGTTTTCCTTTCTTCCACCTTTACTTGAATTGGGCAAGCTGGTCTCGGGCTTCTTTTCAGCAACTTTCCGTGGGCGGATGCGTCTTCGCTTCCTTGACGCACCTTCCGGAAAGGTGAACGATGTTCCATCTTCAGCCGAATCAAAGTCAGAGTCGTCATCTGACAGAGGAACAAAAGGATTTGTATTGGCATCGGGTGATGGTGAGGCTTTTTTCACCATTTCAGCAAAAGATTGTCTGGAACGCTGTTTCAGCGAGCGTTCTAATTGTTCCCCGCGTTGTTTGTACGCCGGGCACGATGAGAGAGCATGAGGAGGAGTCTTTTGCAAAAAGTGCATTTAGGTGTGCTGTCCTCATGTTTCTCCCCACAGTTGGAGCACCGCGCCTTATTGCCGCAATGGGAGGTCGTATGTCCCATCTGTTGGCATTTCTGGCAGATCATGACCCGAGGTACAAACAATCGCACAGGTAGCCGAAGTTTTCCCAACTCGACGTATTGAGGGAGGGCTGAGCCAGAGAATGTCACGCGAAGCGAGTCTGATGGTGTGAATTTTTTTTCGCCCTTATTGGTCGACACTGAGCCTAGTTGGCGTACATCCAGAGCAATATGGCTTTTCGATCGTCGCAATATTGCTAATTGCAATTAATTACGTTGTTGCACTGTTTATCATACAACCTTTTCTTCTTAATAAAACCAGGACTCGATTTCACTCGCGATCGCGAAAAAATATTAAACTGAACAATTGAATCAACTCGTGAAAAGCTTCCAAAGCAACGGAAAGCGGACCGAACGAACTCTACCGTTCGCTTGTTCACTGGGCAATGATCACTTAGTCATTTGGCTGAAGGGAAAAGTGTGAGTATCGGAGCGGTTTTTAATGCCGGTTTTTAATTCGGAAGTTTGATGAGGGTTTTAGCATTGTGGACGCACCAAAATGTGGTCGAAACTCAGGACAGAGAGATGGCTTTTTTTTAATTTAAAAATTAGTTCTGTTC
The DNA here is from genome assembly GCA_034211315.2 of Aedes japonicus. NCBI lineage: Eukaryota > Metazoa > Arthropoda > Insecta > Diptera > Culicidae > Aedes > Aedes japonicus. The sequence continues at coordinate 39,950 of JASCZW010006498.1, forward strand.
GAGATGTTGCTAAAAAGCCGGGTTTTCTAAGAGGTACGTACAATGTGCCAGGCAAGAATCAATCTCAAGCTCATTAAGAAACAGAAGATGCCAAAACAGAGTGAATCAGGCTGCAACCGCTGAACCACGGGATCGGAAACTGCATGACGGCCTACAGTGTGAAAAATCGGCGGGTATTGTCAAGAATGAAGAAACATAGGGAAAGGGGGTGCAATGATAGCCTAGCTCCTTCATTCGGCCTATGTTCCTAATGTGTAATTAATTTAGCGATTATCAACAAAATCATGTTGCTATTACCATGATAGATGTAATCCGAAGCAATTGAGACAATATTAATCATTTTATAGTTGTTCACTGCCGCGTAATTATCGGTTTCTTGAACTTTTGGGGCATCATGATTTCACTGGTTATGCTGAACAGATGATCTAAACAATTTCAAGTGATCTAAAATTGACTTAATTGATTCGATAAAGCAAGTAATACAGTCTGGATGTGCAGAACATAGTTATACGTTACAAACTAACTGTTCACATAGCTAAAATAACAATAATTGTACAAGTTAATCGTAGACCCAATGTTGGGTACATATTATTTTGTATGTTCCCAACTATGGCCTATTGTATCAATAACGTAGTAAAAAGGTTGTTATTGGTAAAATGTCAAGTGGAAATGCATGAATTTGCGGTTGTTTATATTCAAGTGGCTCATCTAAACACAAATCGAAGAGACAAAATCATTTTATAGTGAATTACAATGTTTTCATTATTGAATGGCTGATAAATCACACATGTAAATCGCTTAAGTGTTTCGAGGCAGTTTTACTTTAGTTTGTGTTGTAAAATATTGTATTAAGTAAATCCAGTACAGCTTACAATGCCTTAATTCATAAAATTACAAGAAAAACCCGTACAAAGTCTGCATTTAGTAATAAATCCATCGAATGGGACGAAGTTGCATTCACGAATAGACCCAATTTGATGCTCATAGACCGACATTAAATCCACATCCCTCGAAAGTATATGGCATTAAAAAAATAGTTGTGTAACTTTTAAAGAAACATGCTACCAAATGCTACCGCTTACAGCTAAAAAACTTTATGAGTATGGTGAAAAACGTGATTGCGGGTTGCATAATAGGCTGAGTCAAGGGGCACATACCCTATGTAAAAACTGACTGAACGACGCTTTCGGGAGATGCGGATTAGTCAATTTAAACCGAGAAATGCGGTGATAAGTTTAGCAAGCTGTTTGCGAATGCGGTATGTAGTTAGAGTCGTTTGTGACATCAGAGACAATTTATTGTGTTTGCTTAATCCGCGTTGGCGTACAAATATAAGGAAGCATGGCAGTCGAGTATTATTAAGATTGGTTTTGGCATCTGTGCATTATGCAAATGACACCATAGCGAGGTACGACGCCTATAAAGTCCAATACGTGCAAAAACTTATATACCCACCGAGCTTTCAAGTCCGACTAATCGAGACTTTTTGGGGTCTGAACAAGGCATATTTATAGAATCGATTTTTTTTCGAAAGAGTGTCTAAAACTATTGCAAAGGAACCTGTGCAGACACTGATAAGCAGTTCGGCTTAAACTCAGTTCCTGGGTTATGATGAACGATAAAAGATTTTTTTATATGCTACGTATCTTTGGCACACGTAGACAGACCTTTCGACAAGTTTTGGATTTATTTCACAAAAATATCACAAGACGTAACAGAGACTGACATCGAGAAACCCGCCAAGGAATGTTTGCATGTGGAGTGGTCGTGAAATATCTAATACCGAGAGGTCGAACGCTATCGTCACTATCATTCGTGTTATTTAATGTAGGAGTGACACCCGATCCGAAGTCTAAGGCTATGGATCCTTTATTCTGGACACAAGGGATTGAATTAAGAGAATGTGCAATTTGAAAGGTATGATGATGATGATGATGATGATGATGATGATGATGATGATGATGATGATGATGATGATGATGATGATGATGATGATGATGATGATGATGATGATGATGATGATGATGATGATGATGATGATGATGATGATGATGATGATGATGATGATGATGATGATGATGATGATGATGATGATGATGATGATGATGATGATGATGATGATGATGATGATGATGATGATGATGATGATGATGATGATGATGATGATGATGATGATGATGATGATGATGATGATGATGATGATGATGATGATGATGATGATGATGATGATGATGATGATGATGATGATGATGATGATGATGATAGATGATGATGATGATGATGATGATGATGATGATGATGATGATGATGATGATGATGATGATAATGATGATGATGATGATGATGATGATGATAATGATGATGATGATGATGATGATGATGATGATGATGATGATGATGATGATGATGATGATGATGATGATGATGATGATGATGATGATGATGATGATGATGATGATGATGATGATGAAGATGATGATGATGATGATGATGATGATGATGATGATGATGATGATGATGATGATGATGATGATGATGATGATGATGATGATGATGATGATGATGATGATGATGATGATGATGATGATGATGATGATGATGATGATGATGATGATGATGATGATGATGATGATGATGATGATGATGATGATGATGATGATGATGATGATGATGATGATGATGATGATGATGATGATGATGATGATGATGATGATGATGATGATGATGATGATGATGATGATGATGATGATGATGATGATGATGATGATGATGATGATGATGATGATGATGATGATGATGATGATGATGATGATGATGATGATGATGATGATGATGATGATGATGATGATGATGATGATGATGATGATGATGATGATGATGATGATGATGATGATGATGATGATGATGATGATGATGATGATGATGATGATGAGCAGAGGCACTTCCGCGAAACCCGCGAATATAGGGAAAGGAATCTCATTCCAGAAGCAAGTTTACACAGCACTAAAATCGATCCACCGATTGACATAATAGGCCCAATAGATGGGTTCGAAGAGCACGCCCTTGTTCCGCATACTGTTAACAATAGAGAACAGGCAGTCCCAGGCTCCCTATCCTAATCGTTACACTTGGGTGCCCTGATGGTCCCTTTCTTTCCCCGTTATGTTATATACTGGATATTTAGTACATTTTGTCGTGGTCATTACCTTGTGTAAGAAAGTTTTGCTGATAATAACATTGGTTAGGGCTATACACCGTTACTTATTTATACATTAAATCTTACTTTGATGTACGGTCAAAACAGATTACTGCTACCTGCTTTGCAGATCTAGTCCCACGACGTGGTATTGATCGTGGGTATGGGATAGGGAAGAGAACAGGAGAAAGGAAAAAGAAGTTGATTGTTCACGCTACCTATTTGCCTACATGGGAGAGAAAGCTATCACCCAAATTTTTGTTTTGTTTTTTGAGTACAACGTCTATTTTTACTCATCTACTTTGACAACGCCACCTGACATTGCTAGCACTAATACAATCTTGTCCGTTTACTACCAAAACGTCCGTGACTTGCGCTCTAAAACAAATGATCTACTTCTGTAGCTGCTTTCCTGTGATTTCGACATAGGAGTATTCACTGAGACGTGGCTCCATACATCCATTGCTAATGCTGAACTAGCAAGGTACTTCACTATCTACCGTTGTGACCGTGATTCTCTCACCAGTGTCCTAAGACGTGGTGGTGGCGGAGATAAATTGCAATCACTTTTCCTTGTTGCATCTATATTCGTTAAACCTTGAAACGATACATAAATTTTCAACCGCCATGGTGGAACCCGCAATTTGCGGAATCTTTTGCGTAAGATCCTTAAACGTCACTTTCGATCAAGGACTGCTGTTATTAAGTATACTCTGTAGCCAGTTGAAGCCGAGAACAGAAGTTTGTTTGAAGTACGCTTTTGCGAATATGTCGAAAACCTCCAGATTGACTTCAAAGGGAATCCATCGTATTTCTGTTTTTTTTGTTAATACACGTAAAAGATTTTGTGTAGATGTAACCTACGGTAGTTGAAGCTCTTCCACCCATTCGACTTCTGCAAATCTTTTCGCTGAGTTTTTCCAAAGCGTTTTTGAACTAGATCAAACTCCTACACCGCAGCAATATATCAGACAGCTGCCTGGCTACATCAATCATCTGCCGCAGCTTAACTTCAACCGTGAGGCTACTTACAAAGCACTTTGCTTCATTCGTCGAAAAGCTCAGGCCCAGATCATATTCTAACGTCTTTCATAAAAAACTGTACAACTTTGTTGGCCACTCCTGTTATGGTTATCTTTAATCGCTCACTAGTGGATGGCGTTCATATGGATGCATGGAAGTTTGTCTCAATAACGCCGATTTTTAAATCCGGTACTGTTCACAGTGTTGGAAACTATAGACCTATCTCGATCCTGAAATGTTTAGCCAATGTGACAAGTTGTATCCAGCGGTTCAATCAGTCAACTCTGAATTACAGCATGGATTCATATAGTAGCGCTCAACGATCACCAATTTGATGACATTCACACACACTGTCATTGACAGTCTCGAGAAGCGGCAAAAAGAGGATACCGTTTTTAAAGACTTCTCTAAGACATTCGCCAAGGTCCCTCACGAATTTGTTGTCTCAAAGCTGAGCTATGGTCTTCCACCGCGGATCGTTTGCTGGACAAAGTCATATTATCTTCAAAAAAAGCCTTCATCAAGATGCGCGATACCAGGTCAGATATGTTCGATATTTTGTCGGGTATTGCTCAAGGGATTCTCTTATGACCTCTAATTATCTTTTTATTCATCAACGACGTATATGACCAGTTAGCTTCCTGTAAGCTGTTGTATGCAAATGGACAGGTCTGTTCTTAATTGTTGTGCACTTCAAACCGATATTGACCGGTAAACGTCATGGTGTCAGATAAAGGAAATGCAAGCCAACTCTGCCAACAAATGCAAAATGGCCATTTTCACTCGTAGTCACTCGCCGGTTAAATTCGATTACACGATTAATCAGCCGCTTTTGAGAGTCTACTCCATCAAAGATCTTGGACTCATCTTGGATAATAAACTAAAATTTATCGAGCATACACAGATAAAAAGAAACACTGAATTTTCTGCGTTATCTAATGCACATAAAGGGAATGCTAGATTTGGCAGAAAATAATGGGATATTTTTGATTTGAAGTATGGTGTAAAAGCGCTAGACTGTTCTCTGATCCGTAGTGAATTTGAATATGGATTGCATGTTTCGCGGATGGAAAGCATCCAGAAACGTTTTGTGAGATTTGCCTTACGACGGCTGCCTTGGATCTATCCCGTTAACCTGCTACCATACAAACGCAGATGTAAACTTATTAGACTGGATACTCTTTCAAATCAACGAATTTTTCTACAAAGACTGTTCATTTTTGACATGATAAGTAATCGAATTGACTGAAGTGATGTGCTTCTAGACATTAACTTCCACGCTCCAAGGTGTGTTTACAACGAATACAGTACGGTTGTTTTTTGAAAGTAAACAATGGATAGTAATGAATCCAATCGGAGAAAAGTGTGCATTCTATCCTGTCCAATAACAAAAATGTTAGACCTATGTACTTCCACTGCAAAGTGGTCCAGTAAGCTACTTTAGGCGGACATGAGGTTTTCAATGGACATTTGTAGTATTAGAGCTTTGGTTACTTTTGAGAACTTGTTACAAACTTATTGTACTACAATTTGTTTGAAATTATTTTTTTCATGCATTAACTGCAAGAGTGGCGTATACTCTATCTTTTTTATGAGCCAATATCATGAGAAGATATGTTCAGCAAAGTTGTAGAAATTGTTATTATAAAAAACTTTGTACAACATATTTTTTGTCTAGCTTCAAAGCCTACTGCGATAATTCCGAATTTTAGTAAATAATCGTTTTTCGACTAAAAGTCGTTCATTTTAAACTTTTACCAGCTTGCTATGTTCTACAAAATTGTTTGTATAGACATTTGCAACAATTTTGCTGAATACACCATAGTTGTATTTCTTCTTCTTTTCATTTTATATTAAATTTTCAGTTAAATTTACGCCATACTATAGGCCTTACAACATGAAATGGAGCACCTGAAAAAAATATGGCATACCATGACTTGGTTCAACACACCTTAGAGTTCGTTTAAGAAGAATTTGGGAGAGATGATATTTTTCTATCTCTTTTAAAGCTACTTTCTGTAACATATAGTTTTCAATAAAAACATACACCAGGAGCTCAAATAGAATCGACCACACAGAAATCATGGCTATCTCTGTTCAGTATATGACAATTATCACGTGTTTTCGTAGAAAAACGCTCAATAGGATATTAGTTTATTTTCATTAAGTTTCGAGCTTCCTCAGGTAAATCAAACTGTGTCTCACCACGAGTTATACGTCTGTTTGATATTGGCTCATAAAAAAGATAGAGTATACGCCACTCTTGCGGTTAATGCAAGAAAAAAAAATTTTCAAACAAATTGTAGTACAATAAGTTTGTAACAAGTTCTCAGAAGTAACCAAAGCTCTAATACTACAAATTTCCATTAAAAACCTCATGTCCGCCTAAAGTAGCTTACTGGACCACTGTGCACTGCTGTGAAATAAGTCATTTGCTCGATATTGCCAATCGACAGTGGTATTATCCGTCATCTATATGTACATCGTGCAGAGGGAGGTGTAATACAAACAATGGTTCAAAATAAGAAATCTTGTACCTGTACAAGTACAAATATGACTCTACACAGCTGTCCAGGTCTACTGGTACATGCAATTGTGAAATTTTCCGGGCTGCGAAAGTAGTAATTGGGAAAAATTTACCCGGTGTAGTTCCGTAGAAGGTGAAGGCAGGCCGTCCCAGAAAGAAAGTTTCTGATGTGGCTAAAGTGGTTCGCATTTGTAAGGTTTGCCTATCTGAAATTAAGCGAGGTAAAAAGCCGGTAACTCTTCTGAGCAAACAGATTTTTTTTCTAAAATTCTGAAGGCTAAAAATTCTCCGTCAAAATCAGCAGAAGCTGCGGTGTCCTATTTTCTAACTGAGAAAGCGTCATCATCCGGTATAGACATCAACTTATATGTTCTTTACATCAATAATAATAACAATTTCATATACTTAGGTGGCAATCAGATTCGTCTCTCTAATCGTCGAGGTAATCCGTCTCTTAACCAAAAACATCACTCGCATCAGTCTCAAGCAATAAAGCCAAAATGTGCTCCGATGACCTCCCGAGCAGGACCGAATAGCTTGATAACTGGCCTTGGTATTAAGGAGCTCAGATAAAGAGGTACCTGAGGACAATACCATAAAATTGTTCCCACAATGTTATGCGAATACCAAATTTTGCTTCCAATTCTTAAGTATTTTGGTTAGGTATTTTACCTCTTAATCTGAGCTGTTTGATACCAAAGCCAGTTATCAAGATCAAAACTAGGTATTCATATGTTGTTGTCTCCTGCTCGGGCTATTTAACGTTTAAACGGAAAATTGCGGAAAACTCTAGATAATGATTGTTAGATGAACTAGCTTTTTACACAATTGTTTACAGGCGCCATGAAGGGTCCGGAATAATGTTTGGACCTGGAACCAAAAAAGAGCTTTTGAAGATGAATTCACAAGCAATCTTTTTAGTATGATTAGGCTTGGAGAAGCTATTATTGGACATAATGTTATAGTCGTGAAAATCTCAGCTAAACTGACTTACTTTTCAATTGGTTACAGCTGTTTGAAAAATGCATTGTGCCTCTACCAAAAATTATGTTTCTAGGCGGTTACTGACCCACATATTCATATATCGATTTGCTTAAAAAACTCTGCAATTACGGTAATTTCAAAAGGGCGTAAGTAACCAATTTTATCCTCAAAGTTTCTCAAAAACCGATCCAGAAGTGAATAATGGTAATACAAACAGACTGGCGTTCATCATTTTGATGATAAATGTGTTATTATTGACGTTATATTGATTTTCATTCGATTTATTAGCTTTTACGACTTAAAAGGGCGTAACTCAAAATTTTGCACAAGGATTTTTTTTTCAAATATAAGTCCAGACGTGTGGAATGGCATAAAAAACCAAGTGGCTTTTATCGTTATGATGATAAATGTGTTTTTTTGTAATGTTATATTGAGATTATTCGATTTTTTTTCTTTTACGACTTAAAAAGGGCGTAACTCAAAATTTTGTCCAAGGATTTTTTTGAAAATTTGCCCAGAGGTATAGAATAGCATGACAAACCAACTGGCGTTCATCGATTTAATGGTATATTATTTTTGATAATAACGCTAAACAGAACACCGTGGGCTATAACAGTCCACTGACAGACACTAAAGGATTTTTAGTGATGTTTTCATTTTACTTTTAGCAAATTAGTTTTTAAGAATGGAACAAAGTTTTGCTAGTCTGTGTGATTTTGAAGCCAAATATGTGTGTTGAGAGAGAATATTATAGAGAAACGATTCATGATTCAAACCAAAATAAAATTTCCTCCAAAATAAATATTCCTAGTATGATATTAAATCGTGCTTTTACTTTCTGGGACGCGCTAAAGTAGTCTGGTTTTTTGGCGCCATTTTTTGTACCAGGCTCACCGATGATGCCTAGCGAGCAGTTGACGGAGTATTAACCAATAACATCGCCGCGCCAAATGTTGTTTTAATTTTTTTTATCAGGTTCTTTTATTTGGGATTGAGCCAATCGCGTTTGAGGAGCTGATATTTCATGTCTAGCTTTAGTTTTCCATTACTTGGGATGGATTTTAAAAAGGACCATGGAAATATATGTTTGCAGTCAGTAGTCGCCAGGGCAAGGTCTCCCTTTTTGTGTGATCGTTGAATGACTATGAGTCTCCTCAAAATGTCGAAACAAAGAAAACACAAACTAGTAAATAAAGAAAAAAAAAAACATAAACAAATCAAAGTCTGAAACTAGAGATTAGGAAAATCTTTTACTAGACATCAATTGAATGCATGCACAACAAAGATCGCGCAATCCCAACATATCTCTTATAGAAGCATTACGTTGCCTCTAGGGAAATCAAAAGTCATGTTCTTATGGCGTCATTATCCGTAAATTGCCAAACTGCCTGATCGATGTCATCAAAACCGTTTCCAACACGAACTCGCTTCGCTTCACTTCGGACACGAACTCGCTTCGAAGCCGAAGTGCCTGGTTCACACCACTCCTTAGCCTCTTGTTATAATTCAGGATTATGGTGGTAGACCAGAGTGTTATCCATAGTGATGAATCTACGAAGAAAATCCTTTTTATTTTTCGAAATTGCTCCAAATGTTGCACAGAGAGTCGCATTCGAACGTATTGTTGTTGCATGACTGACACGTCAATTTGAAATGGCTTGTAAACAATGAATGAATTGACAGATCGAAATGAAATATTGAATACGTTCTTATAAAAGTTTAAATATTAGAATGGCGTGAAAAAATGGAGTTTTCTACTGTCGCTTTCGAAAAATTTAGAATAACCTAGTAGAGTTGCTGTTTCTGAAATGAAATACCTCAAAAACGTTCTTCGAATTAATATACGATTCAGTTGTCGTAATAAACAGTTGCATATTAATTAAACTGTCTTGCTTTTGTCAAACCTTTTCACTTGATCGGTTCAGCCACACGAGCCATAGTTTGTAAACGGATTTCATCACAAAATGCATCTCTTTTATTTTCGCAACTTATGAATTTTAAAACCATTTTTCTTTACCTATGTACCTACTTTGTAACCAATTGTGAAGTCATAATTTTTGGGTATTTCGATAAAAAGCACAATACTACAATACTTCTTATATCCAAGTTGGCAAAAGTATTTCGTTGGTAAGTCTATTTTAACAATTGAATAAAAAAAAGTGATTTGGCGACAGGGTTTCTTATGTTTTTTTTATAAAGACATGTGGTGACATAGTGACATGGTGACCACTCATGTAGAGCACACATTGGATTGGACATATGGAATTATGGATATCATTAGCTTTGACTTTTAACCTACCAGTCTTATTCTCGAGTAACAGCTTCCGTTAAGCTTGTCCACAATTGGTTGAAACTTGGATCTATAAATTTGCTCGTTATCACATCTTTGACTAAACAATACAGCTCAACAATAAAGGTCGATATTACAAAGAAATTGAATGGCAGGCTAGAAAAAAAAACAAAACCGGCAAAGCAGACATTGTCATCAAAGCATTGCAAAGCCGGCTGTAAAAATAGCAGTCAAACGCGACGAGGGAATATCCAATTATCTCCATTATTTATTCTACAACGGAAGAATAGACACCAATTATATTTGAGAACTTTTTCCATAGTTAAATAGGAAAACTTGGTCGAAATAAATTATCAAGCATTAATCTTCTCGCCAAGACTTCTTTGCTGTCCACTGAACGTGATTCTGCGGTGAAGGTAAAATTTAACGGAGCCCCTTGTGCCCGAGCCTGGCCTGGTTTGAAAAAAGTACAAAAAAATGGCAGCGCGGTTATATGGATGAAAGGTAAGTTCTATTGCTTTATTGATTTTTTTCAGGCATCGTAATCATCAACCAGAATATTAAAGCTGGTGTTAAACTCTATCTTAGCAGAAGAATTAGACATTTGCACACCTCATGGATAGAACAACGATGGAGAATAATTCGTTGAAGACATTGCGTGTCCTCATGAAACGGAACCAGTTACTGATACGTTCCTTTACGCAATGATCTCCACGAAAACACTTCTCGATCGTTCACCTGCCCAAGTCCATGCAACCGTGGGAGATAAGGGAGGATTTGGTATTTACCTTAAGAAGACGCAGCCCAAGTAACACGAGGCTATACTAGCATGCATAGGTATATAGGGCAAATGCATTACATCTATTGCATTAACTAGTTGACCCGTCGTGGCTAGCCACGATTAAAAATCATTGAAAATGTAATTTAATCGTCCTTGCACAACTTAGGACTGATGTTATGTTATTGTCTGAGGGCCTGTCAATGGCGGACTATTTCACCGAACCGTTTTAAGTGCATAAAAGATCATAGGTGAAGGTAACATTACGTACTCATAATGCACAATAACAGTTATTGCAGAAAACTACGATTGCATTATACCGGGCAGACGCTTGCCGTCCAACTCGCTAACGTTCGTCGGACCATAACTAAAAAAATCATCCTCTGTTTGCATTAAACCGGGCAAACGCTTGAATCAGTCGTTTGTTAAGAATCGAATCGACGCAATGATTAGACTTCGGATTTCGGAGACTTCGGTGGCATTCTGCCACCTCAGTTTCTCAATCCTTAATGCTGCTTTGCCGCATACCAACTTAAATTAAACTAACATTTTTATTTTAACACTATTTTCAGCCACATGACAATTAAAAATGTACAATTATTCAAATGTTTTTGATGCCGATAATCTAAGAAATCAGAAAATACAATTTCATTTATGATAAACATATTTTTGAAAAATAGATAAATACCGAATACGTGATATTAAACAATTAACGCCTTGAACTGGTTGCAGCAAATTTGATGTAAAATACAATACAATTTTTGCTGTGTATTGAAAGAAATGGGACTCGCAAATAAAAAAAAATCAATTCTCTTATTGAACCAAAGAACATATATTTACTTTTACATTTATTATAAAGACAATCTAGTAAGAAAAAACTTCTTGAAACACAACATTTCGTGTAAACCAAACATCGTTATCTTCGCAGCCTTGTCCCTCCGTACTCTTGATAGAAATTATGATGAATTCGGGATTTTTTGAGCGTGAAAGTGCCACATACAACTGTCCATGAGAAAAAACTGGGCTATTCAGTAAAAAACCCACACGCTCAAACGTTTGTCCTTGCGCTTTGTTAATAGTCATAGCAACTGCTGGAATAATCGGAAATTGGCGTCTCTTAAGGATGAATGGGTAATTTGAATCGCTTGGAGCAAAGTTGATTCGTGGGACACACACGAAAGATTCATGAAGGGCTTTCACTACCATTCGTGTCCCATTGCATAAACCTTTTTTAGGGTTTAAGTTACGTAGCAGCATTTCGATTGTTCCATGCTTCAAACACAAAACGTGAGGTGGAGCTCCGGAAGGATTTAGTGTGTATAGGTACTCCACAGGGTATGCATTAACATCGTTCACATCCTCAGTTTGTATTGAATCTGTGCTGTAATAAACTTTAGCAGCTCCCTCCTGCTGATCAATTATAGCTCGGTTGGTTTGAAGAATATCCTTGTTGGTAGGCGCCAAAATCACACGTTTGGACAAATCGATTGATGATAAGCGGTGGATATTTGTTTCAAATACTGTTTCAATCAAACTGCCTTGTTCAATCATATTTGATGGAATCTGCACCACATCATGTGGTATCCCTTCAATTTGTGGTACTATCTGTCGCCAGTCTCCTCCATGACTATCACCTGTATGATAAAAAAAAAGGTTTATGAAAAAGCTTTATTAAATCAATTATAAAAATTATTGTTACCGTTCCTCCAAATGGAACGCTGCAGGCCATCAGATCACGTAAGACCGAATCGATACACCGAAGTCCGTGCTTTGAAAGCATTGTTTTTTCATCCATTATGATGAGGACTGCCTTTTTAATGTCCTCGGCTTCTTTAGAGTTTTTGAGAATCTTCGACACAGACGTCTCCGTAATAGGCACTGGTAGTTTGAAACCTCGATGAATCGTTTGACCTCCTTTGATGAGGGTTGCTGCTATTCCTGTAGTGGCATAGGTAAGTACAGTTTGTCCACGACTTCTCAAGAAGCTGATTAACGTGTTGTATAAGTTTGTCTTACCGGAACCTCCCGGTCCATTTAGGTAGAACAGCTTGCGGCTTCCACTGTCATTTATACTTTTCATTATTTTTCTGAATCTAGCAGCTAGCTGATGAACATTCAACGTGGAAATGTTGTGCTCTGCTTCAATGGATTTTTGCTCTCGCTTGCACTCGACGCTTGAAATATTAACGGTAGGTTCTGGCTATCCAAATCAATCAAATGTTTATTTATTATTATGAAAATTAATACACAAAAAATTTCTTATTCTAAAAACAATGAGTTCGGTTAACACCTTCAACATTGGAATGGTTTTAATTTTTTTTTTTAACATTTTTGAGATCTACTACATAATAGTTCATTTGTATATGGAGGAAAACAGCATTTTAGATAAAAACCTCCGCTTAGAGAAGAACTTAAACACTAAGACTTTAACACTAAATACACAGAGTACGCAACATATCGAAAGAAGAACTTGCACATTTTTGATTATATGTTGTTTTAATTCTACTACAATATTGATCTAGCATTTCTATTTTACTAATTTGATGTAAACTCTCAGTACAAAACCAAGGAGGCAAGTTATGAATGATCTTCAAACATTTGTTTTGAAAAATTTGTAATCTTCTCTTATGAATTAGGGCACATTCTGACCATACTGGCGAAGCATATGTTAACGTCGATCGAAAAATAGTTTTATATAGTAAAATCTTATTTTTAATATTAAGATTCGATTTACGATTAATAAATGGATACATAATTCTAACCAATTTTTCACATTTTTCGAGGATGTATTGAGTGTGTTTCTGGAAAGTTAGTTTCTTATCCAAAATTAAGCCCAAATACTTTACTTCATCCTTCCAAGGTATTTCAAAACCGTTGAAAACGAGATTCCTATTTGGAAGTTTTCTCGGATTTCTAAACCTAGTAAGGAAAATCGCTGTAGTTTTGTTTTCGTTTACTTTGATTTTCCATGTCTTGCAATAACTAGAGTACTGAATCAGGCTGGCATTGAGATTTATAGTCACTTCGACATGATCATTGGATGATGAGGCAACGGCTGTATCATCTGCAAATTGATATCGTTCACATCCACCGAAATCCGGAATATCATATGTATATATGTTATACAATACGGGAGATAAAACGCTTCCCTGCGGTACTCCAGCAGGAATACTGTGTATCTGAGAAGATTCAGAACCTATCGATAATACAAAATCTCTGTCCTTCAGATAGGAGTGAATTAATTTTATGAGATACGCAGGGAACTCCAAGGTTATCATTTTGTAAATCAATCCGTTGTGCCATACCGTGTCAAAAGCTTTTTCATTATCTAACAGTACAAGTCCAGTAGATTTTTTAACATCCCGATTATTTTTTGTACTGTTTATTAGCCGATGTAATTGGTGGGATGTAGAATGTTCGTTTCTAAAACCGAACTGAGTATCTGGTATAATGTTATTCTCTGAGATATGTTGATTGAGACGTTTCAGTAAAACTTTTTCAAAGATTTTACTCAAACTACTCAATAGACTGATAGGACGATAGTTTTTGGGTCCGAACGATCTTTATTTGGCTTTGGAATTGCTATAACCTTAGCATGTCGCCATGCCAAGGGGTAGTAATTCAATTTTATGCACGAATTGAAAATAAATGTCAAAAGCACGAGAGCTTTTCGTGGTAATCTTTTTAAACATCGGTTATGTAATTGATCTAAGCCAGGTGATTTACTATTTTTAATTTTTTTGAGAAAATTTGATATTTCCTTGGGTTTTACCAAAGATTGAGTATCAGAGTTAATCTGAGAATGGTTAGCGTAAAAATTGTTCATTGTTGTATTGACTTCTAATTCTATGGGACTTTGATCTTGGAAGGTTGTGCAATGTGCTCTGGAAAAATGGAAACCAATTTCTTCACATTTTTCTCTATCAGTAATTAGTAATTTACCATCTTTCGAAAGTGATGGAATAGATCTGTGATTATTCTTGATGAGTTTGCTGAATTTCCAAAGTTTTCTATGATTATTTTGACCGTTGTTCATGCTCAGCAAATTATTTGACCAGGATTTGTTTCTGAAATCGTCAATTCGTTTTTTCACAAGTTCACATGTGTGGTGGTAAACTGATTTAAGGTAAGAATCTCTACGATTACGTTGCCATTGCCTTCCGCGACTATTCCTTAATCTTATCAAAAGAAGAATATCATCAGGTAGGATCAACTTGTATCTATCAGGAACGGACAAGGGAATAAATCTATCATGTGATTGGCGCATAATTGTTGTAAAAAATTCTATATGATTATCAATCTGAAATGTTTCGTGGACTGTACTCAAATCAAGGTGCTGTAGATCTATGTTTTCGGTTAAAAAAGATTTAAATCCTCTCCAGTCGGCACGGCTGTAATCTGGAATAGATCTGGGATGGGCTAGGTTCACCGTAGAAGAATTAATTTCAAATATAATCGGTACATGGTCAGAAGTTAGATCTTGGACTGTTTGTAAGTTAGATATTGAGTGCATACCATTTGTTAACACTAAATCAAGAGTCGATGGTCGACGGTTTGGATCGGAAGGAATGTACGTAGATAGTGGTGGATGATGAACTACAAAGTTTCCTGCTTGTAGTTCATTGAAGAGCAAATTTCCTGCTGTGTTAGCTCGAATGCAATTCCAAAGTCTATGGCGTGCGTTTAAATCACCACAGATATAAAAACTGTTACGAATTTTTGTGACCTTTTGAATATCTTGTATAAATAAATTATTATCTCTGTTTGAGCCAGGATTATAAGCAGAGATAAATGAATCTGGCTATCCAAAAGAGGAACAACTAAATCCATGCTGACTTAAGACGTCCTTGAGATCGTTAAGAGCAAGATTTATAGCATTTCGCTCATCGTTTCGCTGGGAAAAATCAAGACACATATGAGCAACGTACTTTTCCCACAAAGCTAATGGATTTGTTGGAGCACAAAATACACAAATAAGCGCAAAAGTTTGTCTCAATTGGGGAGGCATGAGAAAAACTACCGCTTCATTCAAACATTTTTCCCACTCTTCGTCTGACGACAGAAGGTTCAAATGAAATGCTGCTTCCTTGAAAGTGTGATACTCAACTCCATTTATGGTTCGAAGGTACTCAAAACTTGTAGCACCAGGCACGTGAAGAATCAGTAATCATAGACAGAAGCGCTCAATATCTTGCAATCTGACGGTATACATCCTTGCCACAATCTTTGTTCTACGTTGTCGTCGAACCCATGTTGCACGCTGGAATACATAATGATGTGGAATCTCCATGTACAGATACTGATTAGCACATGGATCTTCTTGATTCAGCTTGAATCAAGCTTGAAGTGTTGTGCTTCGAATCGCTGCTTGATCGAGAGCTTCTTGTTCATGCCCCGCCACAAATATAATTTGCTGTTGGTTGGGCAGATGAACTGGCAGGCGAATAACCGCGTGTGACCGGTCATGCATAGGAAATTCCATCAACCGACAAATTGCCTCCGGCGCGCTCACGTACCGCGCATTGATGAAAGTAGCAATTTTGTCGTGTATCATCGTCTGATTATCTCCACCGCCAACAACAATGTTTGCACAGTCAAATCCTTTATAAACGTTACGTCCTTTATAACTTTGCTGCTTTCAATGATGTACAAATCTCAGTGTTTCATTGTATTTCAACAGAATATATCTGTTAAACGGTACCACATAACGATTTTCAAGTTCACGATTTCCAACCGTTACACTAACATCTCGCTGGAGGTACAAAGGATAGCCGTTGGCATTAGTTACTGTTTCGGGCTGAAGCTGTTTTGGAAATTACTTCTTACATTCTCCATTCCCCATACATGGTGCTGATGGGCAAACGGGACCACATGGACCGTGTATCATGAACTTCGTTACTGCTTCAAAAAGGACGGGGTACTGTTCACGTTCAGGAATTTCAGCACACACAACTGCATCAATTCGTTCTTAATTTTGAACTTATCTTCTTCTTCCAACACTACCATTATGTGAGCGTGAGGAAGCCCACGTTTTTGAAACTCAATTGTATACACAAAGGCAATACATTTTCCTAGTACATGGTTCACTGTTACATCCTCTATTAGTGCTTTGAGCTTCATCCGAAATACTCGAGCAACTTAGTCAGGACGATCACACGCATGTTCAAAATTTCTCAAATTAATTTTTATTTCGTCCCAGTTCTGAATCGCAGTGGATGTGATGAAAAGGTCAGGTGGGCCATATCTACCAAATATTGACATCGCATCCTGGAGCCTCTCCCTCATATTACGTGAAGACCCTTCAAAGGAAGATGGCAAAATGATTGGAATTCCTGCCTCTAATCCAGTATCCCCAGCAACGTTTGCGACGTGATCTGCAAGTCCTTGGTACAACTCCGCGCGTAGTTTGTTCTGCTTATAACGTACTTATAAGTTTAGGTTGTTCTGCCTCAACTTGAAGATAGGAATCTACGATCCACTTTGAGTTAGCTTTCCCGCGCTGATGATAGGGTTGAACTCATTACGAAGTTTGTGCAACCTTAAACTGGAGCATGCTCACATTTGTCCTGCTTCCTTGCAATGCACCTGGTAATTGGTAAAATATCTTTGAGTTTTTAAGTACGAAACAATTTTATGTGTTGAGCTTACCTGGATACGGCTCACATTGCCAGTTAGGCTGCCAACCTGGTTCGCCGTACGGATACAGGATCACATATGTCATTGGATCAAGGTTTGGACTCAAGATGTTGATGTTGACAAATTGTTGATTCTCGTTGACTGGATTTCTAGGATAAATTCTAATGTCACGTTCGAATGGTGGCTCACCGTCATTGTCTACAAATACCATTGCTATTTCATTGGATGTTGGCATGTTATAACGGCATTGGTCACTTAGTTAACTTCTGGAATGGATTTATTTTCTCGTTCTGCTGTTGCTCGTTCTCGTTCTTCAATTTCGTGAATAATTTGTTATGAAGCAGCAAGTCGATTATTTTCACGAAGGAAACGATCAATAGCATCCATCACTTGAGGGCAACATCCTTCATTTTCAGTTTCTTCAATCTTTTGCTCAATAGCCTGAGTGCTATCTACAACATACAGCTGTGCAAATTTCCGTGGTAGTTACTCGGGTGGATTAAGATGTGTAGTTCGGTGATGCACCGTTCCATGAATTCTGAAAACATATGGCCCACTTCCGGGAGGTTTGGCTATCTGAGCACCCATGGAAGCAAACGACACGGTGGAGTTATAAAGGGTGATACGGTCAAAATTTGGTCAAGGGAAAACGCGTGTAAATCGATGAAATCGTTTATTTAAAAAATCAAATTAAATTTCTTTTTCAAGTTCAATTAGTATAAAATTTAGGAAAAATATTCAGTTAGGCTTCCGCTTTTCCAAATCCGAATTGCCGGGCCTTACGCTTGACCCCTGCCATCAGATTTTGTACAGCCACCTTGTCCACCTTCTTCGCCGCAGAAAGCCAGTTTGCCTTGAACTGCTGCTCGTCCTTAGCAGTTTTTTTGGTCTTCTTTAGGTTCCGCTTGACAATAGCCCAGTATTTCTCAATTGGGCGGAGCTCTGGCGTGTTGGGAGGGTTCTTGTCCTTGGGTACCACCTGCACGTTGTTGGCGGCGTACCACTCCATCGCCTTTTTACCGTAATGGCAAGATGCCAAATCCGGCCAAAACAGTACGGAACAACCGTGTTTCTTCAGGAAAGGCAGCAGACGTTTATTCAAACACTCTTTCACGCAAATTTCTTGGTTGACTTTTCAAGCCACAGGTACAGATGGCTTGCCAAACCAGATATTTCTTTGCGAACTTTGACAGTTTCGTGTGCTTGAAAATATCTGCTACCTTTCCCCTTCCTTTTGCCGTATAAAACTCCTGTCCCGGAAGCTGCTTGTAGTCGGCTTTGACGTAGGTTTCGTCGTCCATTACCACGCAGTCAAACTTCGTCAGCATCGTCGTGTACAGCCTCCGGGATCGCGCTTTGGCCGTCGTATTTTGTTTATCATCGCGATTTGGAGTCACTACCTTCTTGTAAGTCGATAGTCCGGCTTATTTTTTGGCTCGATGCACGGTTGTAGACGATACACCCAGCTTATTTGCGGCATCTCGGAGAGATAGGTTAGGGTTTCGCTTGAAACTCTCTTTGTCGTCTCAGCGGCTTCCGGTTTTCGATTTCCCCCCGATCCAGACTTCCTGGCTGTCGACAAACGTTCCCCAAACACTTTAATTACATTTGTAACGGTTGATTTGGCAACTTTTAGCGATTTTGCCAACTTTGCGTGCGAGTAGCTCGGATTTTCGCGATGCGCGAGCAAAATTTTGATACGCTGCTCTTCTTGCTTGGACGGCATTTTGACAACTGAAGAGTGAATTCCAAATTCAAAATAGGAGCAACATTCTTCACACACACATCTTCAAAATGAGGGGTGTTCAGGTTTTTTAAATGCAAAATTGAAAGAAATACGTCAAGTTGATATTGACCAAATTTTGACCGTATCGCCCTTTACGACCGGATATGCCTTCTGAATTCCTTGTGATGCGCATTTGATGGATCAGTCAAAAGCGAGACCAAAACAACGTGGGATATTGTAGAACATTGCCATCAATATCCACAGGTTTTGATAGCTTTACTTTTCCTTTGTGGCAGCAGGATTCGAACTTTTTATCAGCAGGCAGCTCTTTTTCGAAGTTCTTTGAGCCACAGAACTGACATATGCAGATCATTGGGCCACAATCATGCTGACGTACCATAACTTCATTAGAACAATTGGCTTCCACTTGCACTAATGATCACCGTTGATCCATTTGCCTTTGGCGATGATTTTGTAACTGCTCCGTGGTCTCCTTCGAACGACGCATAGAATGAGCCACTTTTTTCGCACTATATGTGCTTGTTCTGGAGTTTTTCGCAAACTTTGAGCTATTTTTGACGCCCGATAGGATTGCCAATTTTTTTCCTGGTCTTGGCGTGCACGGAACCTTTGTTGCCGCTCCCTATTCAAGCGTTTTTTTTCTTGAATATGGAGACTCCATGGTTGATTGTCAAATTTTTTGAGAGTAATAGAAAGCATTCAATGATAGATTTAAAATGCAAATAATTATGTCGATCGTTATGTTATTTTGTTTGCATAAAATTCAATGTTTCACTATTTCTTAAGTCAAACACTATTCTGAGTTTTTTGTTCCCACGCAAGATAAGTCACAGTATCTTTGCAACACTTTACTTTTACACCAGTTGTATCTTTACTCAGACAGCTTCGTTAGATAGGTAAAATTTCCTTATGGCTTTCCAGCAACACCGTGGTTAATATCGAAAACTGTAAAACACTGATTTTCACTTGCACTGTTACTTTATTCTGCTTGATTACTATCAGACTTTCAACCTTTGCCAGTTGATATCGAACTAATCAACAGGACCGCTTAAAGTGCGCCCTTATATACTGCATATTCGGAGATTCTAGAATATTATCGAATTTTTGACTTCAAGCGATGTCTTTCTTCCAGAACATTCTTTTTCCTTCCAGAACATTCTTTTTCCTTCCAGAAAATTTTGTTTCTTCCAGAAAATTCTTTTCTTTCAGAACATTTTTTTTCCAGAACATTCTTTTCCCTTCCAGAACATTTTTTTTTCCTTCCAGAACATTTTTTTTCCAGAACATTCTTCTTCCTTCCAGAACATTCTTTTTCCTTCTAGAACATTCTTTTTTCCTTCCAGAACATTCTTTTTTCTTCCAGAACATTCCTTTTTTCCAGAACATTCTTCTTCCTTCCAGAACATTCTTCTTGCTTCCAGAACATTCTTCCTCCATCAAGAACATTATTTTCCCTTCCAGATCATTCCTTTTTTCCAGAACATTCTGTTTTCCTAACGGGACGTTCTTTTTATTCTTCTTCTTCTTCGCCTCCTTCTTCTTCTTCTACTTCTATACAGTCTTATATAAGTACCCACCTTTTATATACACCTTGGTGTTGACATCTTCCCATCCTTGTTTAGCAACCTTGAGCGTTACGGACAGACAACCAAGGAAACTATATATATTAATTAGTATTATTTATGTATGATATGATTTGTACTACCACCCATTGTAGCACGGAAACTAAGTCCGACAGCAGTGAGCTCTCCTCGCTGTTAGACTTGATCAAGCTTTAATAACCACTGATTATCCTAATCATGCCATTGTATGAAGGGCCAAAAAGGGGTTGGGTGGATCGATAGGCAACATCACTTATACGTATCCACAGGGATATAAAGATTCTCTTTCCAACAACAAGATTGATATTAATATGTTAATATATATTAATATATATTAATAAGTTTTATTTATAGGTGGAAACTCGGTACACATTTTTTTGGTATGTTGTTTGATTTATTTCCACTGAACCACTCTGTTAGCCAGCGATTTCGATATTGTTATTCTTACGGAATCGTTGTTGCACACCGAAATCGCTTCCGCAGAATTAGCATGTAACTATGCTATTCATCGATGCGACCGCAATGCTTCTACCAGTAATCTGCGAAGAGGTGGGGGCGTACTGGTTGCTGTAAAATTGGAGCTGAACTGCAAGGCCGTACATCTAGTGGATTGTGATAGTCTGGAACAAACGGCTGTTCGGGTTGTTTTTCCGCAATTTTCCTTATTCATTTGTTGCATTTATCTTCGACCAAACAGCTGTCCTGAGAGCTATGCTAGGCACGTGGAATCAGTCAACCAAATTTGACTTTGAATTTGGTTGACTGATTCCACGTGCCCGGATAAAAATAACCATACAATTAGAATACAATAATATAAAATAACATTAAAATCTATTTCCTACCTTATTGTTCATGAATCAGATAAAAGAAAAATGCATATTGTCATAACAATAGATCTACAATTCACTCCATATGCTTGGATTCTCAACAATTGTGAAACAATACAATTAATAGTTATTGGTTCAAATTTGTTCGGAAAATAATGATTTTTTCTACAGTTAAGATACATAACAACCCCTCTTTTCTATTGTCGATGTCTCAGTTTACATTAGATTCTATTGAAGTAACAAAAACTCCTATTGTCATCTTATAGTTGTAAACAATAATATTAATTGTTCATACTATAGATTCTATTATATGGTTACAATACATTCAATTGTAATTCTATTAAATATTTTTATTCGGGAAACCGACCCCCGTGATGTAATCGTATGCTTTGGTGACTACAATCTACCAAATTTAATCTGGCGATTTGATGAAGAGATTTTGGGATACTTGCCAACTAATATATCAACGGAACAGGAGCTTACCCTAGTTGAGTCTATGTTGTCAACAAGCCTCTATCAGGTGAATGATCTTCTGAACGCGAACGGAGAGCTACTTGACTTGGTATTCATAAGTCATCCATGTATCATAGATCTTTTCGAGGCTCCATCTGCTCTTCTAAAAATTGACACTCATCGCCATTCGTTTTAACTGTAGACGCCCGTTCTCGCGAGGAGGATTCTCTATCAGGTATCACGCCACGTAATGATCTAGACTTCAGCCGCTGTGATTATCAAGCCATAAATGCAATGATCGCCTCCCAGGATTGGAACCAGCTACTGAATAACAATTCAATCGATGCCTCAGTTACCACTTTCTATGGAACTATCCATCAAATCATCCGGGATACTGTTCCTGAAAAACCTCCTAGGCCTTCTAAACAGTTTAGCCAACCTTGGTGGACGCCACAACTCCGCAATTGTCGTAACCGCTTACGAAAGATCAGGAAACGGTTCTTTCGCAACAGGAATTCTACGAACACGAGAGAGTTGAAGCTTGCTGAAGAGGAGTACACTCATCTGCAACAGATTCGTTTCCGTGAGTATGTCGACAGTATCCAAGCAAATTTCAGACAAAATTCTTCTTCCTTCTGGACCTACATCAACAATCGTAAGAGTTCTGCCAGAGTTCCCGTTGATGTTTCCTACAAGTCTCATAGCTCTTGCTCGTCGGTTACAGCTGCAAATCTATTCGCCGAGTTCTTTCGTTCCGTAAATGACGACAACCCACCTCCAATGTCGCAGCAATACTTGGAAAGTCTTCCATCGTATAGCGTTCGACTTACTCAAGTCATTTTCAGTGGTGACGATATTCAGAAAGCTCTCAGCGCTGTCGATTCATCTAAAGGTCCTGGTCCCGATCTCATTCCGCCCGTCTTTGTCAAAGAATGTGCTCAGTCACTGTCTGTTTCCGTCGCAGCGATTTTCAACCGATCCTTGATCGAAGGAGTATTTCCGGATGCTTGGAAACTGGCATCAATAATTCCAATCCACAAGGCTGGAAACACACATTGCGTGGAGAATTATCGACCGATATCTATTTTGAACTGCCTAGCGAAAGTTTTTGAGAGTCTATTGCACGACGTGCTGTATCCAGCCTTGCATCCTGTGATATCCGAGCATCAACATGGATTCGTTAAAAAGCGGTCAACCACGTCGAACCTCATGACATACACACACAGTGTGATCAATGAGCTGGAAAAGCGGTGGCAGGTTGACGCAATCTACGTTGACTTCTCAAAAGCGTTTGACAAGGTACCTCACGTATTGGCAATTGAAAAATTGAACCGCCTGGGACTACCTTCTTGGATCATTCAATGGCTGAAATCATATCTGTCTGCGCGCAAAGCTTTTGTCAAAGTGCACGATGCTAGGTCGAATGTATTTGATATTCCTTCCGGAGTCCCGCAGCGCAGTCATCTTGGTCCTTTGATATTTGTCCTCTTTATTAATGATATGTGCGATAACCTCAAGTCTGGGAAACTGCTCTATGCAGATGACTTAAAGCTGTTTCGCGTGATTAAGTCGCTTGTAGATTGCGGTGCACTGCAAGCTGATATTGAACGTGTTTCAACTTGGTGCGAAATGAACGGAATGCAAATGAATGCGGCGAAATGTAAAGTAATGACGTTCACTCGATGTCGGACTACTGTATCTTTTGACTACGGGCTGAACAACTTGCCATTAGAA
Source organism: Aedes japonicus (assembly GCA_034211315.2). Taxonomy (NCBI): domain Eukaryota; kingdom Metazoa; phylum Arthropoda; class Insecta; order Diptera; family Culicidae; genus Aedes; species Aedes japonicus. The sequence continues at coordinate 63,746 of JASCZW010006498.1, forward strand.
AGAGTCACGTCGATCAAGGATCTTGGCGTCATACTTGATAGTAAACTTCGCTTTAACGAACACATCTCAGTGACAACTGCGAAAGCCAATGCGAAGCTAGGTTTCCTACGCCGGAACACAGCCCAATGCAATGGCGTGCATGCGCTGAAGGACCTGTTCTGTGCTTTAGTTCGCAGTGTACTTGAATATGCAGGTGCAGGTTTGGGCTCCATATCATGCCGTCCATATAGCTCGCATAGAGAGTCCAGAAGCGCTTCATAAGGTATGCTCTACGTGGCCTGCCATGGAACGACCCAGTGAACCTACCGCCATACGAACATCGATGCGTACTCCTCGATTTACAACCGCTGGTGAGTCGTCGAGCTACAAAGGTTGTTCATTTTCGACGTGCTCAAGTGCAACATCGACTGTAGCAGTCTTCTCGAAAATATGAGGTTTTATGTACCTACTCGTCAGCTCCGAAGTCGGCAACTGCTGTGGATCCCCAGCCATCGAACGAATTACGGCCTGAACAATCCACTGGATATATGTTGTAGACGTTTCAATGAAGTGTGTGACTGTTTCGACTTTAATGTTAGCAAAGTAGTTTTTAAATTTAGAATTAAGAGTGTCGATTAACCAGTCTGTGCGATTTTTGTGTCGAAGATGTTGTCTAATAAATAAACATTGGTGAGCGGCAGATCTTATACATTTTAGATGGCGCTATTCATTAAACAAATACAGTACTTTTGCTCCCCATTGCACAGTGGGGCGACTCCATACAAATGCTGGCCATGAATAAAAATGTCTCCAAATCAATAAAAACACATGTTTCTTAACTAATTTTGGGTCGCTGAATCCAAAAATGAGGTTGCTTTTTCATTAGGACGCGTTCAAATATTACGTAATACAAACATTATGCTTTTTAAAAGCGATGTGATAAACCCACATTTTTTTCATAAAATATGACGCGTTAGGTGATGTAAGATTTGTTTACACCATCTCAGGTGTTATGTAATATTTAAATGGACCCAAATAATTGGTTTCTTCCTTATTATCTATTTGTATAATTGTGTCATATTTTTTAGTTTTTTTTTCAGTAATTTTTAAACAGTTTCATGGCTATGTGGAGCACCAAAGAGGTCATACAAAAAAGTTATATGTATTAAAGAGCTCCTTTAAACCCATATTTTTTTATAGTGTGCGAAGAATTTAGTATTTTTCATTTTATATAACACGGCAATACAAATAAAAATTTAAAACTTTTCTTCATATATTGTTTTTTTCCATTTTTTCATGATTAAACACACATTCTATATCAGTAGCAATTTTTTTGAGTATTTATAAGAGACAAAATTTATATTTATAAGAGACAACACAACAATTTTAATTACTGTTTAAAATTAAAAATCAATAACAATAAAATGCAATCAAATTTAAAAACAAAACTTATCATCACTTCCACTTTCGTATTCATCATCTTCTTCATTATCATCATCAACTAAATCTTCTTCTTTTTCCTTCTTTTCTAAATCAATACCGTTCTAGGCTTTCATAAGAAATGTTACTTCTTCAGGAATTTCCTTGAACTTATTTTTATCTCTCTCAAAATGAGAGTTTACTAAAAAATCAGAAGGCGCGTACTTATATTCCTATTTGAATTTTCTCGCTCATTTTTTCGTGTGAAATGAAGAGATAAATATTTTAAAATATTCATAAAAGGTGCAAAAGCCAAAACCCCTATCTTTTCTTTAAAAAATATCAATACTCTGCGCAAGTCTGCGCTACGTAAGGCTATGTCCATTTGAAAGCTAACATTTTAATCTAATATTTACAACTAACCCCAACCTGGGCGAACCCAGGCTTCATAGTTTTGTTGCATGATTTTCACAGAAAAAATCACACTTTTTTCGTTTAAATTCAATTTTTACTAAATGTTTGCACTATTCAAAAAAAAATGATGCAGATTGGTTTTTTACTTCATTTCAAGGAACTTTCTCTTGAACATCATCTTAATTCAAGTCAATGGTGGAGCTCTAGCGAATTATGTAATATTTATAATTTTATTCAAAAAATTGCAAAAAACACAGGGGTGACATACTTCAAAAAATCGTACAGAACTCAAATTCAATCCAATCACTTCAAGAATTTGGATTTAAAAATTTCAATAGTGTGTTATTACAGGAAAAATATAAAAGATACATCAACGTGAATTTCGTACTTTGGATTTATGACCAGCGATTCCCCACTGAGACTCAGCATAGTTAGCAAAGGTAGAGTTTTGCGAAGGCGGTGGAAGAAATCAGTTCTGGAATCCTGGAGCCTAAGAAGTCTGTTCTGCAATCGCTTGGCAGCAATTTTTTTTAACAAAGTCTTCCGATTGTAATTCGAAGCCAAATAATCCAAAATAAAACGACTGACCTGAGTAAATTCGATAAAAGGAATTAAATAAAAACTTTCGAGAGGCTTAGAAACAAAATAGACAGTTACATGTTACAATTAATATGGGCTCTTTCAATCTACAATCCATGAAGAGTGAGCTAGCTGGCTGGGATAAAACTTCATTCACATAATATGTTTACTTCAGAATGACGATTAAATTGCATTAAAAAAATGGACTTTTTTTTCGAATGATGACAAAAAAAGAGCTAAGACAGATAATTGCTTTTGATAAATTTCCCATGGAAGGTAATTATTTAAGCTAACTTGCAAAAAAGTTCTACGCGCTTGCAAGCGGGCATCCGGCAGTTAACTGGAACATTCGCCATAGCGGACGAAAACATGCGAGTTGTACGCATCTTTTTGAGTTCTTTCTTCGTTTTATTTTTGAGTTCTTTCTTCGTTTTATTTATCAATTCCTATTCAGCTTTCGCGACAAAATTGTTTTTTGTAGATTGAGTAGATCTTACGCTTCAGGTTGGTCCAGAAATTTGTTCAGCCTCCAACAATTGCTTCGAGTAGTGAGCCGACGCCAGATCCGGCAAGAACACCGCGTTTTTGCCCTTATGGTATTGCTTGATGAACGACGCAACTTCCGACAGGCATTTAGTACTATAAATTTCCCCGTTCACGGCTATTCGAGTTGACGGAAAGCCGCTGCCGCTGTGTCATAAGTCGAATAAGAGCTGTCAAATTTTGTCTGCTGTCTCATGGTTTACTATGATTGATGATGCATGGGTAGTTTTGTCAGTGCGGGTGAAGGTAAGCCTATGAAAGATTCTGATCACAGCTATCCCGCTATACCGAGACTAAAGACAACACATTATTTCATATGGATAATAACTCGCTTAGCTCCTATCGAAGGAACATATTGCCGCATTTTCTTAGTCCTTAAATATTTGGTAATTTTAAACAGTCTGACACAATGAAGGGTTTCTCTTTTTTTCGTGCTGCCGATAAAAAGTCTTGATGTGTCAGATGAATCTGGCATAATGGATTCCACAGACTGGCGCGTTTTGTTTCACCGCAGCGGCAGCGAAAAAACGACGTGAAATCTCTTTTACATAGGTATCCATACCGAAGTGGCAGTTTGATCACCGTGTCAATGTAGTAAATACATACATGCAAGCATATTATAGAGGCCAAATTCTAAATTAGGGGTTTATTTGAAAAGATGGCATCTTTTAGTCTTGAAAATCAGAGAATGTATCTACGATGAATACGTTTTCATCAATTAGCTTTTTGGATGATAATCTAACAGGTTAAATTTTTCGCTGTATTTTCAAATGCTGATTTAAAACAAGAATTTGTTGGATGTTTTGAGCGGACATAATTGTAGAACATTCAAGGCAAACCAGCATTTGTTCACTGATGCAGCCTTGAAAGCAAAAATCGTCAGTGTACCCTACAGTAAAAATAAATATTTCATTTAGCTTCTACTGGGAAAACATGTAGATATATGCCAATACTAAAATAAGTGACTTTATCCTGAATATCACATAGAAAAAGAAACTAGACACAAAAGATTCACTTGATTTTGCAAAGCATTTTCCACATCCCTAATCATATGAAAGATATGTGAATTTCTAATGGATATTTTCCACTGATTACTGGCCGACTTGACGTGGCACAAGTGCTCAGTAGGGATCAAGACCCGAAGCTAAGAGTCAGTTCCTGTGGTTATATCACATTTATTGACAGAGAAGCATACCGAAATTTTAAGTTCATTATTCTTTATATGCTATACAATTTCAGATCATCCATGGATATCCCAAGCTTTGTAAAATAATTTTAAATCAATTTTTTTTCTCGTGTCTATGATACAGTATCTTAGCTTTCAGGTTCATGGTGGGTGCGCCGGTCCGTATACAATTGCAGCAGGACCACAAACTGCAGACATGTAAATACAAATGAAATTATTATCATTTTATATTATAAAATTCATTCAATACATTCTGTATGCTTTTTTAAAAGTCATCTTCAGCTTCACATGTATGCATCCTTGTCAGTTATAGCTCATCTAACCTACGTTATGTATTTTAAGAGAGGGAGGTTTTTAGTGTCTTTTTTTAAAAAGGATCATATTCGAAAAATTCTACTTAAAAAAGCTCTTCATAAAATAATGTATTATTTCAAAACCTAACAGTTTACATTCATATATTTCCTATTTCACAGACATAAAGAATCATTTATGGGTCCAGATGAATAAGAGCTATCGGAAATTCAATTCTTATAATATTTTTTTAGTTTCGTTTGATTAAGGTTCAGTTTTTGAATTCATACTCATATGAAATTTATTTGGCGTTAGGGCTGCAAAATGGTGAGTCGACAGCTGTGATGGAGCGTGCGTCCCCGCAACATAGCTCTGGTCCTCACAAGTTCCTACCTCATGCTTCTACGGGTCTAGAGATGACAAATACCGCCAGCTAAGGGTTGCGTACTTAGCTGGAAGTGCAGCCTGGGCACTGTTGTCCTTCTGACTTCAGCTAGATTGAGGAGGTGCGGCTTAAACATTGTCTGTTCTGGCATCCAATGGTTGAATAAGAAACGCTGTTTCGCATCAACTATACCTAAGGAGGCAGTCCCACCAACGCGATGTAGGAGGCACAACCCCGGTAAGGTAGCATGCTGAAATCATATCCTACCACGAAAAATGGAAGTATTCTTTATACGGTATATAATTTCAGATCATCCATGGAGTTCCCAAGTATTGTATAGTAATCTTAAATTATTTTTTCCTTAGTGGCAATGATAATGCAGGTCTGTCTACAATTGCAGCAGGACCACAATCAGCAGACATGCAGACAGTTCAGATATAATTTTTGTTATCATTTTGTATTGTAACATCCCTTCGCAATTGTAAAAAAAATCCCTTCGCAATATTTGTTATGCTATTTCAGCTTCACATTTATGCAGTTTTAGCCCACTTAACCCACGTTATGCTGAGATTAATGATTTAAAAACTAAAATTGTTTATGATCTTTCATTTTCTATTGCACAGATATAAAGTATTTTTCATGGGCCTAGTAGGAATCAAGAGTTATCGGAGAATTCAAATTTCCTTCTTCTTTTTTCTTTTGCGCTTTTTTGTGGATTGGTGAAGTTTCCCTTTTTGAGAAATTTATTTCGGCTTACTGTTTGCTTAAATTTTCTTTGCCATTCTGCTAAGCTGCCCGGTGAAAAAGTTTCTTTCATTACATCACATTAAAAATTTTCGACATTTCAGAGTTGATATCATCTAACTTCGCAGCATAAGAGGCAAATGGCTGCATTATATTTGAGTATGTATATTATTTAGTATCGCATTACAACATTGTATTATTTTCATCATCTCATCACTGTATATTATTATGATCATAATTAAATTATCTTCAAAAAAAAAGTAATAATAATTAAATTTCATCTACTTCAAGGTTATAGGCAGTTGTTTCCAGATAGTACAGATATTTTATTACATTGATCTTGAGGTGTCTTGAGCGCTCCCTAGAACCAGCAGAAAGGAAATTTCGACTTGTAAGATATACAAGTTTCAAAACATTATACAGAACAGGAGACCCGTTTTCCCGTTTTAAACTACATGCTTTTTTTGTACATTATATTTCATTGTATTGAAATATTTAAATCATGGGAGGGGAGGGTGCATCAGGGCATCATTGAAGTTGCAATTGGACAATGGAGTGGACGACCAACCAGAGTCTAGGAGGGGATGTGTCTATCATTCATGATTGGTACATTATACTCCAACAGTTGTAATGAATTTGACGCGTCATTCTCAAACAAACCATCTTAAAGCTTAATTGAATTGCGTATTTTGTTATTCGTTTTATCGGATCATATTGTTGGAAGGAGATTCTCTTATTCCCGCAGGTTTCGCGTAAGAGTCTCTGCTTACGGGCCTGCCCAACCCTTTTTGGCCCTTCATACAGCAGTATGTTGAATTTAAAACGGTAACAAAGCTTGATGTTTCTGTTAAGTGGAACCGCATGCAGGTCAAGGCCCACGCTAGGATGGTGGCTTCTTACATACATAAATACAAACATATGAAATTTATTTGGCGTTATTATAAGCTGTTTTTAGTTTTTTCAATATTATTATGAAATTAATTCACATCTAATTTTTATTTTCTGTAACATACCAATAGATGTCAGAACTATCTTGTACCTACGTTTATTATGTTCTCTGACTATTATTGTGAAAACAAATTCTAATCTTAGTAGATCTTAATCCAATAGAAACTGCAACAGTGGAAGTCTTTCAATGAGTGGATGGTCAGCTTTTTTTTTTGTTTTAGGCGGGATGGAAAATCTGCAGCCAGACACCTGAAGAACTCAGAGTGTGGGGATGAGGGTGCCAACTCCTCGACCCACTAAAAACCCACCCGTGCCTTAAGCCTTTCTCCCTCCCCGGAACCACCATTCGGTATTACTTCGGGGAGGGGGCTTTTGTGCTAATTAAGCACCCACTATGTCTAACTACTTAGGTCTTCAGTAGTTAGGTCGCCCTTTCGACCTGCCTTTGGTCGTTTCGCCATTTCAATTGGAGATCGAGGACAATCTGGGAGGCTGCTACGCATACCGCGTCCCAGATGTCCCGGTCTTGGCACATCCTCGGGACCAAATTATCCGGAGTCGTGTCGTGACCGCTTACGGCCATCATGCCGGATCTCGCGCGTAGAAGCGAGGACATGTGAAGAATACATGTTCCGCGGTTTCCTCTGCTCCCGCGCACTCGGTACATGCGGAGGACTGTGCATGCCCATATTTGTGCAGATATTGTCTAAAGCACCCATGGCCTGACAGAATCTGCGTTAAGTGGAAGTTAACCTCCCCGTGTCGCCTACCGACCCACCCGGATAGTTCCGGGATTAGTCGGTGGGTCCACCGACCTTTGGTGGAGTTATTCCATTCCCTCTGCCACTTAACCATTGATGCGGCTCTAGTGGTCTTTCGAATACCTCTTGTTCCACGTTGCTCGAAGCACTCTGCATCCTCTTTTATGGCGATGCCTATTGGCATCATCCCCGCTAGGACACAGACCGCGTCGCGTGATACCGTTCGGTATCCACTAACCACTCTTAGGCACATTAGCCTGTGTGTACTCTCTAGCTTACCTAGGTAGCACTTAATGTTCAAGGCGGTGATCCATGCCGGCCCGCCGTACCTAAGTATGGACAGGGCGACACTGGCCAGGAGTTTACGCTTACTCCCTTGCACCGCCGAGCTATTCGACATCATGCGGGATAATGCCGAGATAGCCATGGAGGCTTTCTTGCACGCGTAATCGACATGGCTGGTAAAGGACAGCTTATCGTCGATCATGACCCCAAGATACCTCAGAAATCTCTTCGATTCAATAGTGCAGTTGCCTGCACTAATCGTAGCGTATTGCTCCGATTTTCGGTTGTTGACAACCGTGACCTCAGTCTTATGGTGAGCTAGCTCCAGTTTTTTGGAGCGCATCCATCTCTCCACAATGCCGATGGAGTGTGAGGCCGTCAGCTCCACCTCCTCGATGGATTCACCACATATTTCCAGGGTGATGTCGTCAGCCTAAGTAATGGATTGTCAGCTTAGTTACGGATATATGTATTTTACTATAGTTTACTGGCCTGCTGATATTATTATTTTATATTATAACGTCAGTTTATTATTTTGTGTTATGATATTAAATGATGTGACATAATTGCATTTAAATTCATTTCATTAAAATAACTATATCCGATGACATTCATTACCAAAATTATTGCAAGGAAACGGAACAGCACAGCACCCAAAATTTTAGGTTTACTATTCTATTGCTATATAATTTCAGATAATCCATGGATATCCCAAGTTTTATGAGATAATTTGATACCATTTTTTTTTCTCGCAGTCACATTGGCTTAACATGCAGGTTAACAAATGGAATTGTTTTTATCATTCATATGTTCGTTCACTATATTATTTGTCATTATAATATTCATTCACTTAATTTTTTATAATTATAGTATTAATTCACTGTATTTTAAATATAACTATATGAAATTGAATATATATTGTGAAGGGAGGAAGTATCAGGGTATCACTCAAGCTGGAACTGGACAATGGAGTGGTATGACAACCGGCGTCTAGGAGGGAATAAACAGTATCATGTTCTTATCCTACCGATTCGATTGTGATGCTGTGAGTTCTACTTCAATAGTTTCAGTGAGAGTGACACGACCTTCTTAACAAGGCATCCCGTAGGAAGCTTAACAAGTATTGCGAATTGGTTTATTCGATTTGTTGGATCGTATCGGTGGAAGGAGAATCTTATGTTCCCGCGGGTTTCGCGTAAGTGTCTCTGCTTACGGGTCCGCCCTACCGTTTTTGGGCCTTCATACAGCGTTACTGTGAATGCAACCCGGTAACGCGGTAATTCAATTTGATCTTGATATTAAGTGGAGCTGCATACATGACAAGGTCTTAGAAGGGATGGTGGCTACCTTACATACAAACACATACATATAATAAAAATCTTTGTGATTTACGTTTACATTCTCTTTACTCATAATGTCTCACGATAAAACTTTTATTTTATCGTGAACTATGGGCGAATACTTTACCGGTGCTGCAAGAAAGTGAACAACGGATAACTTTTTTAGGCAGAAAATAAATTGTTCACCAATTTTCAGCTTTATGAGCGCCGCAGGAACCGTTCCGTTGAATATGAGGTTGTTTCGTTCCCTAAGCCATCGTAGTGTATCCCGTCAGTTCAAACTGTATTTTCTTATGTGCGTTGTGGGCGGCAACCTCTCTTCCTTATACCTAGATTTATTTTGATGTAAGCTGTATGTTAATTTGCAAGTTTTTTTTTATTTCATTTTGAGATGTATGGTTTTTTGATTTTTAAAGTGAATTCCACCTTTTGAGATGCTTTTTGGACCTATAAATCTAATTAATTTTAAAAGTATTATTGGCTGTCCTAGAGTGACTGTTTTAGATGTTGTTGTTGATCAAAGTCAATCTCTTCCGTCAACCCAAGTAACATTGCCAAAACCATCCAGCTTTACTAAATTTTATTTAAATTTTACGCAAGCCACTGGAAATAAATTTGGTTTTATTATGGTACCAAGAGGTGCCAATTAGTTTAATATTTTAGTCAGGTTTATGAGAACCTTCACAGCTTCTTTACAACGATCTTGAAACCATGTCTTCTAAAATTCCTTTTACTCCTATCAAAGGTTTTATTTTGACTTTATAAACTCATAAAATGCTGTTTTGAAATGCCGTTTTAGGATTCATTCATATTATCTTATTATGGTGAGTTGAAAAAGCATGTTTAAAACCATTTTTCCTCCAGTAAATGCATTAAACGACTAATTGGCATTGAGGAAAGCTACTAAATGACCAGATAGTTTTATAGTAGCCATTGCAAAGATAAATTGGCTTTTTGGCAAAACTGTGAGTTCTTGCATTCCCCATATTGAAATAGATGCAATAATTGAAATTTAGAAAAATAAATACTCCAAATTTTAAATGTACTACAATTGAACTATAGGTCTGAGACCAACTTTGGTATTCGTTTAGATAACCTCATTGAATTCTATAAATTTTCAGGAGTTTCATAATTTATGTATCGAATATATTTCTTGAAATTTTGTTTTTATTGTTGCAAACTCGCATAATTTTCGAGGCGCATTAATGTTCAGCTCTTATCGTGCCAATATTCACCATAAACATAAATGCGCATATGATTTGGAGCATGGTACGCTATGAAAAACTCAATTTGTTTTGTATATTTTGCTATCAAACATAATTTCCCGCAACACTAGAACTTTTTTCTTAGCCATTATTTACTGTTGAATGAATAAGAAGAGCAGAAAATCGAACAAAGCAGATCAACAAAGCAAAAACCACCCACGATATCGCCGTGAAGTTTGACAGCTGTGGCCATTTGGCTCTATGCTGGTTTTGATGGCGGCCAAGAGGTTTTATGATGGTTCTCAAGTGGTCATAACATCTTTCACTAGAACATTTTCAAAATCTTTATGGTCTTAGAAAGGTTTTATTAACTTGTTTTCACAACCGTCTACAGAGGGTGCCACTTTGTACACATTTCGGCTTTAAAGATGCATAGAGGAGGTGTTGATGGACTAAACAGTTTTGAACGTAGTTTCATCAACAAAGCCGGGAGGAGTGCTGTACGGCTGGAATAGAACTGAAATTGTTACTTGGGAACCGTTCTCTTTGTTTTACAGCTGGGCAGCTTTTTATGCTTAGAAAGGATGGAGGGAAGTTTTAATTAGATGCCTTCATAGAAGTTTATGTGAACGCATCTACCTTCAAAAACAGCTGGAGTTGGAATTTTGGAAAGTTAAGTTTATCGGATGATTTTCATGATTGGAGGGCATATTTAGGGTTGATTTAGTATGCTTTGTGTACGATTATTTTATATTAAATAAATATAACACGTTAGCAACGGAGCTGAGAATATTTCTGTACGTTAACTTATTTGTTTCCTCCCGTGTGCGATCTGAAAAGATAAAGCACTTTTAGCCGCATCTATTGACGCTTTATAAAAAACAATCTGATGTATGTGTATGAGGTAGTCACCATCCCTTCTAAGATCTTGTCTTGTGTTCAGTTCCAGTTAAATAACAATATCAATTTGAGATTAATTTTGAGTTTTAAATCAATTTTATCGGTCTGAGATCACAGTAACGCTGTATGAAAGGTAAAAAACGGAAGAGGTGGACCCGTAAGCATTGACACTTACGCGAAACCCGGTAATGGAACGTGGTAGATAGTTTCCTTAAGTGTGAAACAATACGAGTCAATTAAAATATTTTCGAAGTCGTGATTCTCGCTCAAATAATGAAGTATGATGCACGAAGCCGCTCTCTATTGACAAATTGTTAGCAACAGGAAATGGGCATGAAAACTCACCCCGACCAGTTCGCTTTAATTGGGTGCCCTGATGGCTCCTCTCATATGCCGGTTATATGAAGTTATACGCATGAGGCAAACGATTTTTAGAAATTAGGGGTATATCGAATTTTCTTCTAATGTATTTTGTAAAATTATTATTCAAAGTAATAAGTGAACATGCCCCATTGGAAAAATACGGCGACAATGTTATGCAATGCAACCAGTTTTGTATAATGAACAAATAAAAAAAATAAAGAACCACAACAAAAAAGCACATCAAGCATATAAAAGAAATAGTAGCATCGAGAATCTGGTTACAGTATTTGAATTTTTGCGACAAGCTTAATAAACCAGTCGAGTTATTAGTACGAGACACTGAAGAAGTCTGCACATTGTAGACGAAATACGCGTATCTGTCGAAGATAAGCAAAGGTAGTTGGAATTAAATGGAAGATACTAATTCTTCTTCTAATTTCTAGTTAATAAAGTTGGTTCCATTGCCTTTATAAAGGGCGATACGGTCAAAATTTGGTCAATATCAACTTGACGTATTTCTTTCAATTTTGCATTTAAAAAACCTGAACACCCCTCATTTTGAAGGTGTGTGTGTGTAGAATGTTGCTTCTATTTTGATTTTGGAATTCACTCTTCAGTTGTCAAAATGCCGTCCAAGCAAGAAGAGCAGCGTATCAAAATTTTGCTCGCGCATCGCGAAAATCCGAGCTACTCGCACGCAAAGTTGGCAAAATCGCTAAAAGTTGCCAAATCAACCGTTACAAATGTAATTAAAGTGTTTGGGGAACGTTTGTCGACAGCCAGGAAGTCTGGATTGGGGGGAAATCTAAAACCGGAAGCCGCTGAGACGACAAAGAGAGTTGCCGTTAGTTTCAAGCCAAACCCTAACCTATCTCTCCGAGATGCCGCAAATAAGCTGGGTGTATCGTCTACAACCGTGCATCGAGCCAAAAAATAAGCCGGACTATCGACTTACAAGAAGGTAGTGACTCCAAATCGCGATGATAAACAAAATACGACGGCCAAAGCGCGATCCCGGAGGCTGTACACGACGATGCTGACGAAGTTTGACTGCGTGGTAATGGACGACGAAACCTACGTCAAAGCCGACTACAAGCAGCTTCCGGGACAGGAGTTTTATACGGCAAAAGGAAGGGGAAAGGTAGCAGATATTTTCAAGCACACGAAACTGTCAAAGTTCGCAAAGAAATATCTGGTTTGGCAAGCCATCTGTACCTGTGGCTTGAAAAGCAGCATTTTCATAGCTTCCGGGACTGTCAACCAAGAAATTTGCGTGAAAGAGTGTTTGAATAAACGTCTGCTGCCTTTCCTGAAGAAACACGGTTGTTCCGTACTGTTTTGGCCGGATTTGGCATCTTGCCATTACGGTAAAAAGGCCATGGTACGTGGTACGCCGCCAACAACGTGCAGGTGGTTCCCAAGGACAAGAACCCTCCCAACACGCCAGAGCTCCGCCCAATTGAGAAATACTGGGCTATTGTCAAGCGAAACCTAAAGAAGACCAAAAAAACTGCTAGGGACGAGCAGCAGTTCAAGGCAAACTGGCTTTCTGCGGCGAAGAAGGTGGACAAGGTGGCTGTACAAAATCTGATGGCAGGGGTCAAGCGTAAGGCCCGGCAATTCGGATTTGGAAAAGCGGAAGCCTAACTGAATATTTTTCCTGAATTTTATACTAATTGAACTTGAAAAAGAAATTTAATTTGATTTTTTAAATAAACGATTTCACCGATTTACACGCGTTTCCCTTGACCAAATTTTGACCGTATCACCCCTTATTCTAGTGAAATAGATGTCTGCAAAGGTTCTGAGCCCTATGGGATTCCAGCCATTTTTATGAAAAAATAAGCTTTGGAGCTTACAGCTCCCTTGTTTTGGCTTTTTAATGTATTGCTCGAATACAGCATTTTTCCAATTTGAAGAATAGTTTCTATCTAGTTTCTATTTTTAAAAGTGGCAAAAAATCTGACATACAAAATTATCGTAGAATTAATATTATCTCTTGAATTCCAAGATTTTTGAAGTGATCATTAAAAATAGCAAATTAAAAATAGAAATACTACCATGCAACTTGGGTTCTCCAAAAGAATGCTTAACTAGGGCATGTGTCCTTTGACTCAGCCTAATATGCAACAATCGATATTTTTTTTATTATAACTCATAAGGTATTTGAGCTGGAAGCATCATTTTACTAGCTATACACTTGATAAAAAATGTTTAATAAGTCATCTGGTAGTATGTATCACGAAAAGTTACAAAACTCATTTTATCAAGTCAGAAACTTGAAAGTAATATGGATGTAATGTCGGTCTATGGGTACCAAATTGGGTCTAATGATGGATGCAAGTTCGTCCCATTCGATAGATTTGTTATTAAATGTTATCTACGTACGATTTTTTTTATAATTTTCTGATTCATTCGTTCGTTGGGTGCATTCGCTCTACCCAACAAACAATTTCACAAATCAAACTATACTTAAACTACTAAGAAACACTTCAGTGACTTTAACATATAATTAGCGGCCATTCGGCAATCAAAACACTATAATTCACTTTACACAGATTTTGTTCCTTTAGTTTGTGTTAAGTATAGCTCATTATGAAATACATTCAATCGAAACTCTGACATTTTTATTGTAAATGTTACCAATAACAACATGTTTATTACACTTTCCATACAACAGGCCATAGTTGGGAACCTAGTAAAAAATATGTTCCTAACATTGGGTCTATGGTTTTCATGTTAAGTCATTGTTATTTTACCTATGTGACCTGTAAGTTTATAAGGTGTGACTATTTTCTGTACATCTTGGCTGCATTATTCCATTTATAGTTTCAATTTTAGCAAATTTAGATCATTCGAAGATCCTGCAGAAAATCTGTTCAGCTTAACCAGTAAAGTCATGGTGTCTAAAAAATTCAAGAAATCTAAACTAACGCGGGAGTTAACAATTATTAATAGATTAAATATGTCTAAATTGCTTTGAAATAAATCGGTTTATTTATTAACAACATGTGTTTATTGATTATCGCCGAAATAATGTCATATTTGGTACATAGGCCGAATAAAGGAGCTAGGCTAACATTACATCCCGTAACCCTTATACAAATCATCTCGAGCTCGTTAACTATTCATTGGTTGCAATGAACAACAGAAATCATGTTGAATCTTCATATTCAGACTTCAGCAAGACATTTGATTGCACCCAGGCTACGATTCAAACTGCAGGATAAAGGAATTGAGCTTGATTTTCTTGAACGGATCGATTATTTGGCCCTATTTTATTTATACTATTCGTAAACAATGTTCCCTCACTTAAAAAAACATGAAAATTTTCATGTTTGCCGAAGTTATAAAGATTTGTTAGGAGATAAAAAATAAAAAAAGATTTTGGGCTATTGAAAAAGAATGCATTTTGTTTGTATTTGAAGCAAAAAAACCCAAACAACAAAGCAAAGAACACCAGATTTACAATCTCTAGGAAATCAGGCAGTAGAGGAATGCAAAAAATTTAAGGATTGAGTTAAGTGTTATACTAAATAAAAAAAACTAACATTAATTGACCAATATAGTAAAATCGTTAAAAAAGCAAATAGAATGCTCATATTTTCAAAACGATTTAGTCACTGCTTTCATTATACGTTGAATATGTGAGAGTATTAAAACGTCATAATGTCACCTTTTTCAGTCATGCACGAAGAACGAAGTGAATCTATTCAAAAACAATAGAAACTGATTGCACTTCGAAAAAAATTCCAACAACGTGCAGGTGGTTCCCAAGGACAAGAACCCTCCCAATACGCCAGAGCTCCGCCCAATTGAGAAATACTGGGCTATTGTCAAGCGAAACCTAAAGAAGACCAAAAAAACTGCTAGGGACGAGCAGCAGTTCAAGGCAAACTGGCTTTCTGCGGCGAAGAAGGTGGACAAGGTGGCTGTACAAAATCTGATGGCAGGGGTCAAGCGTAAGGCCCGGCAATTCGGATTTGGAAAAGCGGAAGCCTAACTGAATATTTTTCCTGAATTTTATACTAATTGAACTTGAAAAAGAAATTTAATTTGATTTTTTAAATAAACGATTTCACCGATTTACACGCGTTTCCCTTGACCAAATTTTGACCGTATCACCCCTTATTCTAGTGAAATAGATGTCTGCAAAGGTTCTGAGCCCTATGGGATTCCAGCCATTTTTATGAAAAAATAAGCTTTGGAGCTTACAGCTCCCTTGTTTTGGCTTTTTAATGTATTGCTCGAATACAGCATTTTTCCAATTTGAAGAATAGTTTCTATCTAGTTTCTATTTTTAAAAGTGGCAAAAAATCTGACATACAAAATTATCGTAGAATTAATATTATCTCTTGAATTCCAAGATTTTTGAAGTGATCATTAAAAATATCAAATTAAAAATAGAAATACTACCATGCAACTTGGGTTCTCCAAAAGAATGCTTAACTAGGGTATGTGTCCTTTGACTCAGCCTAATATGCAACAATCGATATTTTTTTTATTATAACTCATAAGGTATTTGAGCTGGAAGCATCATTTTACTAGCTATACACTTGATAAAAAATGTTTAATAAGTCATCTGGTAGTATGTATCACGAAAAGTTACAAAACTCATTTTATCAAGTCAGAAACTTGAAAGTAATATGGATGTAATGTCGGTCTATGGGTACCAAATTGGGTCTAATGATGGATGCAAGTTCGTCCCATTCGATAGATTTGTTATTAAATGTTATCTACGTACGATTTTTTTTATAATTTTCTGATTCATTCGTTCGTTGGGTGCATTCGCTCTACCCAACAAACAATTTCACAAATCAAACTATACTTAAACTACTAAGAAACACTTCAGTGACTTTAACATATAATTAGCGGCCATTCGGCAATCAAAACACTATAATTCACTTTACACAGATTTTGTTCCTTTAGTTTGTGTTAAGTATAGCTCATTATGAAATACATTCAATCGAAACTCTGACATTTTTATTGTAAATGTTACCAATAACAACATGTTTATTACACTTTCCATACAACAGGCCATAGTTGGGAACCTAGTAAAAAATATGTTCCTAACATTGGGTCTATGGTTTTCATGTTAAGTCATTGTTATTTTACCTATGTGACCTGTAAGTTTATAAGGTGTGACTATTTTCTGTACATCTTGGCTGCATTATTCCATTTATAGTTTCAATTTTAGCAAATTTAGATCATTCGAAGATCCTGCAGAAAATCTGTTCAGCTTAACCAGTAAAGTCATGGTGTCTAAAAAATTCAAGAAATCTAAACTAACGCGGGAGTTAACAATTATTAATAGATTAAATATGTCTAAATTGCTTTGAAATAAATCGGTTTATTTATTAACAACATGTGTTTATTGATTATCGCCGAAATAATGTCATATTTGGTACATAGGCCGAATAAAGGAGCTAGGCTAACATTACATCCCGTAACCCTTATACAAATCATCTCGAGCTCGTTAACTATTCATTGGTTGCAATGAACAACAGAAATCATGTTGAATCTTCATATTCAGACTTCAGCAAGACATTTGATTGCACCCAGGCTACGATTCAAACTGCAGGATAAAGGAATTGAGCTTGATTTTCTTGAACGGATCGATTATTTGGCCCTATTTTATTTATACTATTCGTAAACAATGTTCCCTCACTTAAAAAAACATGAAAATTTTCATGTTTGCCGAAGTTATAAAGATTTGTTAGGAGATAAAAAATAAAAAAAGATTTTGGGCTATTGAAAAAGAATGCATTTTGTTTGTATTTGAAGCAAAAAAACCCAAACAACAAAGCAAAGAACACCAGATTTACAATCTCTAGGAAATCAGGCAGTAGAGGAATGCAAAAAATTTAAGGATTGAGTTAAGTGTTATACTAAATAAAAAAAACTAACATTAATTGACCAATATAGTAAAATCGTTAAAAAAGCAAATAGAATGCTCATATTTTAAAAACGATTTAGTCACTGCTTTCATTATACGTTGAATATGTGAGAGTATTAAAACGTCATAATGTCACCTTTTTCAGTCATGCACGAAGAACGAAGTGAATCTATTCAAAAACAATAGAAACTGATTGCACTTCGAAAAAAATTCCTTTGCCATTTTATGAAGCTTGTTGTATGCTCATAAACATGCAAACATTGAAAGAGTGTTCAGAATTTGTAATAGGTGTAGTTCTCAGCTATCTCGCTCAAAAACAACATGTTATTATTTTCATGTAATTTCTAAGCTTTGGCGTAAAAAAGTTGTTAGTGTCAAGGTTTATCAATGCAATTTTGAATACAGTTTGAGTTTGAATAAGTAAATGTAAGACAAAAACCTTGATATAAAAAAATTAATTTGGAAATGGCATGGATTTGAGATGTCTTACAAAAATCGGAATATCTTTCAATGAGGGTGATTCTTATATGCCGTTTGCACATCTCAGGGGGGATGAACAGTTAGAACGAGATAAAAAAATCATTTTTGAAAATTATTTTTCAAGGAGAAGTTTTTACTCAAGTCAATCGAAACGTTTTTACAATTATAAGTGTGTCTATGTAGCATACAAAAATATTGTTTTCAATTTTTTTCAACAAAATGGCGGCCGTTAGAGTGCGTTGAAAAAGTCGTTGTATTTTGCTTGTGCTGGCTCACCTAGCCGCAGTTTTGATCTGAAACTTGCTAACCCAAAACAATAACATTCATTACATTTACAGATAGTAGATGAATTGAATAAAACAAGTAAAAAAAACAATTTGCACTTTTGGCGTAACTTTTTTGCAAAAATCCACATTTTTTCTCACATTTTATCACATTTTTTTCATATTTAATTATAAAATATTACAATAATTTTTAATTCATATAGAAGGTAATACTATAGTTAAGAAACCTCAGAAGTTTCAGCTTCTTCGAATAATTAGTTTTTGAGTTATCACCGGCATAAACTCCGAAAATGCTGTTTTGAGAACAACGCATTGAAAATAGGTCTTCTCGGTCAAGCATCTCTTTATACCTGCTGCGCGCGAAAAAGGTGTCTTCAAAAACGATGAAAAGAAACACTTGGAGTTCGAATTTCGAAAAAAGGGTTTCTGGAGCGTATTATTAGGTAAATTTACTATTTTTTTATGCAAAAAAATAGTAGTAGTTCGAACCTCGGTGGCATACTTTTATAAACTAAATATCTCCAATCTACCTTTCTTTCTGTGTTTCACTGGACCATAGACATTTTATCTTATGTGGTGTTTACTAATATTCGCTTATATAATAATTTAGATAACTGTATGAGTATCAATCATTCTTTGGTGGGTTTTTTATTATATAGTATGAACTGTGTGTTGAAAACCGTATAAAATAGCAGAAGATGTTTTTATTGAATGGCAAAACTTTCCTGAAGGGGAATATTCAATGAATATTTTTGTTGAACGTAAAACGAGGCCCAAAACCTTAGAAAACATTGTTGGGAAGTTTAAAAATCGAAAGTTTACTGAAGAATCAATAGAAAAAATGCTCATAGCTGAATTGAAACTTTCCATAATTGAATTATTTTCAAACAATAATAAACCAGTAAGAACTTTAACAATTTCCAAGTAACATTTTCTTATAGTTGTATCACAAACAGCAAAAAACCTTTTTACAAATTTTAGATATAAATTATATTTTTCCTAGAAATCCTGTTGATGTTTTAAACTTTCGGAAGTTTTAATTCAGTTCAGAGGAACAATAATGCAATATGTAAGACACATCATTTCACTATATGAGCTTTATTTGTGTATGACTTATTGATTTGATCTCCGTTCGTCTGAGGTTCTACTTTAGTTCAGCCGTTGAAGCCGCAGCTATCAAGCAGCAACATCATGCTGAAGATGGCTGGGTTTGATTGACACATTGGTCTAGGAAGCACATAAAATTAAATTTTATAGCATAGACTGCGATTCTTCTTGCCACACAATAATTCTAATGCAAAATGGTATGCAGGCATCACAAGCTCTCAATTAATATTTGAGCGCATAAACCAACAATTTATAACATTAGATGTAAAGTACACATCCTATCATCCTCTGTTAGACTTCTGTAGTGAAGTATGTACAATGAACTGGCGGACGTTAAATATTTTGGTTCTTTTGCCATCGCTTTATCCATCCTCTTTTACCTATATCTGGAAGCATACATAGCATCTGAATTTGAAATCGTCAAATAGGAATTGGGTTGTCGTACTATGATAGGTTCTTATAAAACTTGAGCTCATTGTATAACATTTGCAGTGATAAAGCAGAATAATCAGCATAACTCGAGAACTAATCAAACAAATGGAACAAAATTTGGCCGGTGGAGGTTTTTGAACACAAGAAATGTTTCTATGGTGGGTTAAGACCCCTTCGCCATCTGGAAGAGGGGCTCCCATGCAAATGAAACACATTTTTTTGTGTAACTCGAGAACTAATCAAGTAAATGGAACCACATATGTGGGGGGATTTCGAGGCTAGATTTCAATATATTTAAAAAAAAAAGGAATTTTTGTCTGTGTGTCTGTCTATCTGACCCTGATAGACTTGGAAACTACAGAACCGATCGGCGTGAAAATTTGTATGCAGGAGTTTTCGGGCCTGGACCAGGTTTTCATGATTTGTTTTAGACCTTCCCCCCTCTAGAAGCGGAGGCTCTCATACAAATTAAACACAAATTTCTGCATTACATGAGAAATAATCAAGCAAATGGAACAAAATTTGGCATGTGAGGAGTTTTGAAGGCAATGATTGTTTGGTGGTATGAGATCCCTCCCCCATCTAGAAGGGAGGAGGAGCTCTCACAAAATTGAAACACAAATTTCAACCAAGCATGAGAATTATACAGGTAACTAAAACACAAAATTTGTATTTCTTAGGTAAGAAGCATGTTCTGATAGAAGTAGAAAAAAACTCATTCCGAATTACAACCATGAACGTGCCAGTTCTCTTAAATTTTCACTCATTTAGTTGCAAGCGTAGCGGTGCTCACGCCGGATTCAGCTAGTTGCATATATTGTCTCGTGTCTAATTCATTCTAATGTTCTAAAGGACGCTTGGAGTTATTACGGCAACATTATAACACTACAAACATGCCTCCTTGTGATCCGATAGCTTTCACGTTCTTTTTCGTCATGATTGAAGTGAAAAACGCGATTCATCGTCCTGGAGAAACCTAAAGCTAATGGAAACCAGAACACGCAAGATGCGGTCACCAAGACGACTCAAAACAATATTCTTAAAAGTACCGGCAAACTGAAGGTCAATCTAACCTCGGTTTGTTGACAACAAACACCTAAGTCATCGTCATCACTAGATATTCCACGTCATCATTGCTCACAACGCACACTCTATCGACAAACGTCAACAATAAGACAGTAGTAGTAACAATCAATGTGTCACTACCGATTTGAAATTGGTTCTCTGTTGTAGAAACCCTTGATCCGAAGTACGTTTTGCAGCCTGCACCCTCAACGCATTTTTGCGCATACGCATCAAATCCATTTTTGATTTCATCATCATTTATCACTTCTCACGAGTCATACTACTCTCCGGACTTTCAGTGGGCCGATTATGGTGCTTGGAACAATGTACTCGCGAGAATTGATTGACAATTGATAAACGATGCTGTAGAATACTTCAATACTGCGCTCGAAAATACATTTTGTTTTTAATTTCTGAAATTATTCATATTCATTTTTTCGTTCCCACGCCTACGCACACTTAAGGGGGGATATACAGAAAGAACGAAAAAAATTCAAGGGAAGTTTTTACTTAAATCAATCAAAAATGTTTTACAATTATAAGTGTATCCATGTAGTATACAAAAATATTTTTTTCAACAAAATGGCGGCCGTTAGAGTGCGTTGAAAAAATCGTTGTATTTTGCTTGTGCCGGCTCTCCTGGACGCAGTTTTGATCTGAAACCTGCTAACCCAAAACAATTAAATTAATTACATTCACAGTTAGTAGATGACTTGAAAAAAATAAGTTAAAAATTGCACTTTTGGCGTAACTTTTTTGAAAAAATCCTCATTTGTTTCCGCCGTTTTATCCCATTTTTTTTATATTTAATAATAACACATTACAATAATTTTTAATTCATATAGAAGGTAACACTATAATAAAGAAATCCTATCAGTTTCAGCTTCTTCGAATTACCAGTTTTCGAACTCCGAAAATGCTGTTTTGAGAAAAACGCGTTGAAAATAGGTCTTCTCGGTCAAGCGTCTCTTTATACCGCTGCACGCGAAAAATGCGTATTCAAAAAACGATGAGCAGAAACACTTGGAGTTCGAATTTCGAAAAAAAAAAAGGGTTTAAGGAGCGTATTCTACGGGAAATTTACTAACTTCTTATGCAAAAAAATTGAATTATTTGGTCATTCTAACTGTATATCCCCCCTTAAGCGACAACGCTCTGCCGCCCTTCGTAACGTTCTCGTTCAACATACTACAAACGACTTCGGACTTGGACTTCGTAAGTCGTCGTTACTGCATATAAAAAAAATTGTCTCTATAAACGACACGAAAGACGCACAGAAGCAAATCTATGCGTAAACCCGACAAACTTTTAGTCGTTTGTTAATTACAAACAGAACGAATCTGGACTACCTTGTTCCATGTTTCTCGAAAATGACTCGCTAATGTTTGACCAAAATTTCAAACAAATATTCTACGATCTCATAAATTCACCGACACAAGTGGGGGATGCTACTGTACCCCGCATTACTGAAGCCATGATAATGGCCGCATGCGCAAACTGAACCTCTCGTTTGCTACACCCAAAAAACTGGAAGCATGCACGAATTGATCGTTGCGAAAACCACATTTCTTGCATGCCTTTCTGCCAACAGTTTGTATCTAAGACTTACACCTTGCAATCCAAGACAAACATTTTGCTATAAAAATGCACACTATGATGAAAGAATATATCGTTTGGCTTATGTTTACAACATTTTACACTATTAAGAAAGCCAACACCTAATTGTGTGAGTGTGAACATGAATCATATATCGAATTCGTTTTTGAACCTAGGTAGTAACCTGTGATACCCGAACTTATTGTCAGTGCAAACCTCAATCCTTAACCAACTACAATTAAAACCATACACATTGACTCTCAACACACAACAAGCCGACTCAATTTCGATACCCGGTCCAGGTTGGAACTGAATCAAAAATGTTAATGATATCATCAATACAAATTCAATATATCCAGATAGTCGTTCAAGCTGGAAATATAATTAGTTTTGTTGTGCATGCGCGTAAATTTAGCCAAGGAATAATACCGAAATACGAACGCGAAAAAATCGCAGAGCCGATTTCGTCGTTTGCGCTGGAAATTGTTTGGTTGATTGCAGGTGTTGAACGTGAAAAAAAACGGTACGGAAAATATAGTTTAGTGTTTCCCTGTTCATGAATCTACTCTGCAATAATTGTTTACAATTCATTTTTTTTTTTGCGTTCTGAAATATTGTGAAACGGTGAGAAAAAGTTAATGTTATTGTTCTGATGCGCTTGTTTTTCCTCCAATGATTTAATGTGGTGAATGGTTTGAAATTAGTTTTTTTATTGTGCTGTCCAAGAGTTTATTTTCTCGAATATGTTTATTCCCAACTTGCTATCAAAACCAAACACTGGTTCATTTTATCATCGTTTTTTGCTTCCATAAGCCCGTTTAGTTAGCGAGGAAGACAGTTCAAATAGAAGAATACTTCTCTACTCGATAAGGATGGAGCAGTTCTTCGCCTGTTAACATTTCATGTTGTTTGGTTCAAAATAACCTAAATAGCCTAGACCAACCTTTCAACTCAATACTTCATGAAGTATAGATCTAAAAATCTCCATGAACTTGTGCCGTATACATAAATTGCCAAAAAAAAATTTTGCAAATCATAATATCTGTATATCATGGTGCGTCTGGATAACTATTTATTTAATGAAATGCTTCCAAATTCATCTGAAGATCTAAATTCCATGGTGTTACCGGATAATCTAGACCAAATTTTGGGTATACAAAATATATTTTGCTTGGAGAACTGAAGACTTCTATGCCATGAAGTACTTTGATAAATTAGATCATGAAAGATACAAGTTAAAAACACAGTGCTGCTTTCAGCATACAAATTCAAACCTTCAAGAATTTGTGATGCACAAAAAGGAAATAGATCGCATGTTATACTTGTAGATTTGCAGTTCCTAACTCCAGAATCTTTAGGATACCTGGGAATACCTTCTATCTCAATATTGTTCATGCTATAATCTACGAGAAACCCCTTGAATTTGTATTGTACCCATATACTACCACAAAAATAATGATTTTGCTTGTTTATATGAAGAAATTTAGTTCAAAGAGTTATTTAAGAATTATATTAATGTAGTCATTAGAGTTATTATAGAATAAGTACCGTATTAGATATTTACGCCATAGAGACCTAGTTTCTCCTTTTTACTGCAGTCATCTTGAATATTTTTAATTCTAGAATTCTTAAGCAACCTAGAAAAGCCTTTTTTTAGTACTATTTTGAGCATAAATCTACAAACCTACGAAAATGTGTACCGTGTAACGTGCTCATCCAAAAGGTTGGTGGTTTTCTAGTAGTTTTTATTTATATACACAATACTTATAAAACACAATATTTATAAAATGATATTTCATTCAGAATACAAAGTCCCATCGAGGAGTTCAAAGAACATGGGTTTTGCAAATGTGATCGTACATTAAAATCAATTCCTGAAATCATAAGATTCAGATCCACGTGCTATACATATTACGAATATGCAATTACAATAACTCTAAATAACCCAATTTAAACATTTCGAACCTTTTGTTTGGTTCGTAAATTGATCGTTTGATTGTATTTGTCATTGGATTGCGTTTGTTTCACCATGAAAATTTGATCAATTTGTTTGGGTATTGGATTGCGTTGCTATTTTATTGAAGGGAACCGTATGTATACATTTATGGTTAAATAATGTTCAGGGTTTAATGACAACGGGTGCCATTTGTTTTTATATAGGTACTTCCAAGGAAGTTTTGACTACTGTTGAACAGCACATGAGCATATCAGTGAGGTACGTATTATAGATATTTAAAAAAAAATTAAGCCTAAAAACTAAAATACATTCATCGCCAATTTTTGTTGCATATAATCCAAAAAATAAGGTCTAAACTTACAAGAAAAAATATCAAAACGAGAATCCTTTTTTTGAATTTGAGAGACCCGGAAATCAAAAAAAAAAATATAATTTATATCGCAATCAAAGTGTACTTCTATATTGTAAATATAATGTGTACAAACTGTTTAGACTTGGAAGTAAAACACGATTCACATAATGCTACACGCAAGAAAATACGTAGTTATACCAATACAAAATAGGAATCAATTCAACGAAAATTTTGGTTTAAACATGGGCGAATAAAACTGATGGACTAATTCAACAAAACCTTTGAGTTGAAATAAAACTTCAAGTTTTATAGAATAGAACATCGTGTTTTATTGCTCAAAACAAAATGTTTTGTTAAACAAACTAAACGCATTTGTTGAAATAATAAACATTGATGAACTAATAAAACAAAACCATTTATTTGGAATAAGACTTTATGCTTCATCGATATTTTTTTGTAGTCTTATGACATGAACTTGGGCTACATCATTTCAACATGATTCGGAAGCCCAGTTACTTGAAAAGAAAATAACTCATTGATAATCTGTTAAAAAATTAATTGAGTATGTTTAAACTTACATTATTGAAATGCAGAGGCAGAAACAGTATGAAATATTCGCTTATAAAAGTATTTTGTTAAATCAATAAATTAACTACTATAGGTTACATGAATGTTATTGTTACTACCTTAATTAACCTATTGGTTTGATTTGAATGAAATTTTGAATTGATTTGAAAATCGAGATGGTTTGAGCTGTTTAGTGGAATACCTGTAACTAGAAATTAGAAGAAAAATTAGTATTTTCCATTTATATCCAACTACCTTTGCTTATCTTGACAGATACGCGTATTTCGTCTACAATGTGCAGACTTCTTCAGTGTCTCGTACTAGTCGTCAAGTCGAGTTATTAGTACGAGACACTGAAGAAGTCTGCACATTGTAGACGAAATACGCGTATCTGTCAAGATAAGCAAAGGTAGTTGGAATTAAATGGAAAATAATAATTTTTCTTCTAATTTCTAGTTGATTTGGAACTTTTTCATAAATTGAGACAAACCTTGTATTGTAACAAATCATTTTGTTGATTCAAAACAGAGTGATTTCTTTGCGTGTACATAAGCGTTTGGAAATCTCTCTAATTTTATGGGTAATGTGGGTACGTTTCACCGAAATCTTCTGTAATGAGATTTTTACATCTTTTATAAGACGGGTGATACTGAGAGGAGATTGAAAATGAGAGCATATGTGTGCTTTAATTGTAGATTGGTTTGAGTGTATTTATACTGTTTAACTACCGCTTTACGGGTTTTCGCAATAAATAAAATCAACGGAATAGGTTGATTCAAAATTGTGTTGTGAAGACTTTTCAAATTATCTGTAACTTAGATTTTGATGTAATATTATCATCAAATCTGCAAAAGCATATGGATAATGAAACAGAAATCCATGAACAATCTATATATATACATATAAAAATGGATTTCTGTCTGTTTGTCTGTCTGTCTGTCTGTCTTTCTGAACCTAATGGACTCAAAAACTACTGAACCGATCGGTGTGAAATTTTGTATGCAGGGGCCGGGGAAGGTTCTTATGATAGTTAAAGACCCCTCCCTTCTCTGGAAAGGGGCGCTCCCATACAAATGAAACACTAAAATCTACATAACTCGAGAACTAATCAAGCAAAAGAAACCTAATTTGTCATGTTTGAGGTTTTAAAGGCAGAAAAGGTTTCTATGATGCTTTGAGACCCCACCGCCTTCTGAAAGTGTAGGGGAAGGGGGATCTCCCATACAAATGAAACACAATTTTTTGCACATACAGTTACAAGTCGAGAACTAATCCAGCAAATGGAACCAAATTTGGCATATGAAGGTTTTTGAAGGAGAAAAATGTTTCTATGATGATGTGAGACCCCTCCGCCTTCTTTATTATTCAAGTTATCTGCCAACAATTATAAACTGCCGATAAAGAGAATCATATCGATAATATATGTTATGGTAAATCAAGATCTTACCATAACACTAATAGGTTGGTAAGTATCGTTACCATACAAAAAATGACTTTTTCTCGAACAAAGTTTCCAGTAAATAATTTGTTTATCATATTTTTTCTGCAGTTTTACTTTAGGTGGTATCGTTCAATTCTGGTTATATCATAAGATAATTTTTTCAACCATTACAATATACGTTAACATAATTTAATAATAAATACGATACAAAGAAGATTCTAGGTATCGTTACAGTATAGTTACATTATTAAAAAAAATAATAGAAATGAAACGCAAATTTCTGCATAACTCGAGAACTAATTAGGTAAATGGAACCAAATTTGACAGATTTGAAGGTTTTTGAAGGAGAGAAATGTTTCTATGGTGCTTTGAGACCCCCCGCCCTCTGAAATGAAACGCAAATTTCTCCATATTTCGAGAACTATTCATGTGGGACATCTGGGGGTTATTGGACGCAGGATTTTTATACATATTTATATGAATGTATGTCTGACCGATCGGAGTAAAAATATGTATGCAGGGATTTTTGGGGCTGGGAAAGGTTCTTATGATTGTTTGAGACTGCTTCCAACTACTAGAGACATATTCTTATGGTGGTTTAAGACCCCTCTTTTATTGGAATGGAGGGGGGGAGGTCTCTCATACAAATGAAACACAAATTTCTGCATAACTTGAGAACTAATCAAGCAAATGGAAACAAAATAGGTATGCGGGGTTTTTTGAATACAAGAAATGTTTCTATGTTGATTTCAAACACAAATTTCAACCTAACCTGAGAATTATCCAAGTTATTAAGACACAAACTGTGTATTGTCTGGGTAAGAAGAATGTTCTGATAGAAGTTTGAACTTCTTTGTCAATAAAAAAACTCATTCAAAAATTAAAAAAAACAAAAGCACCAGTTCTCTGTAATGTTTATTCAGTTAGTTGCAGGCGTAGCAACGCTCGCACTGGGGTCAGCTAGTATAATATACATTCTTATCCTCGTTTACGTATGAACAGTATTCAGTTCTTTGGTTTGGTGAATAAATTGGTTTCATAAACAATAACCACAATAATGTTTTAAGGGAATCACATAAAACAAGTGGCTATTATAATTACGACGATAGTAGAGTTCCTACGAAAAAATAAGGATAATTTTTGAAAGCATGTTGGGGAACAACTTTGCTGAACAAAGTTCAACATGTGGAAATCTTTGACGAATTTTCGAAACAATATTAACATTTTCCAAAAAACAAATTAATTCCCATTTATTTTTCTTCATAATTTAACATATGATCATAATCTGTTTAAAAATACTAAATGACATAAATATTCGCAAAATAATCATACAAATGCAAAACATGCAGAGGTAAACTAGATAAGTGGCCAATCAGACTTGCTGTCACTCATTTAGATCAGTTAGATTCGTTTTTCAGTAGTTGACAGAAGCAGAATATCGAAAAAAAAATGTGGTATTAAAAAACACTTGGTTCCTACTATACCCTTTGTCCAACTTTTTGTAATAATGCATTGTTTTAACTTTCATATTTTTGGCGAGAGGGAGTGTTCTATTCGTCAGAGGAATGCACTGTTTGACGAGGTTTTGGGTTATATTAAGCGCTTTATGATCGTCACAGTCGTTTTTTTTTTTCATTCTATTTTAACCTCAGCTATTCGCAAACTAGTCTTTAGTTGTCATCACATGATCTATGCGATCGCTCTATGGGATCTTTACCCAAGAATCCGTTTGGTGGTCATCAGGTTACCTCTATTTACACTATTTACACTATCTATTTGGTGATTTTACACAGTTGTGAGACAGTGACATATCGCTCGAATGGATTTTGTTACAATAGACACTTCCTCTTCATCCGAAACATATTGCGTCACCAGAACAGGGCCATTTTTTCCTCTACCACAAAGTCGTCTCCTGGGTTTTTCCCACATCGTTTTTCATTTAAATTGACCGGCACGCACAACCAATTTTTCCACGTTGCCTTAAAGGGAAGTAATTAAAACGATAGGTAGAAACAACTATGTTGATTTAATTAGTCGTCCGTTTATCAGTAGCACTTACTCTACTGCTTGCCATTTGAAAACAACACGAAGTGTCTGTTAAAAAAAATCCTAAATCTTCACCAAATAAACATTTTGATTTGCGAGTTGAACCGTAATCTGCCACCGCCGTCTGAAAAGTTGACACCTCATAGGAAAATATAGAATATAAAATATAATATTAAAAAAACAAATTTAAATTTCGAATCCTGTTTTTCTCGATTTGACAAGAATGTTACACAGGACCTAATGCAATGTTTGGCTTGATATTATGAATGTTTCGATAGTCCTAGCAACTATTCAAAAGGGTGTGATTCGAAACGTATACAAGTCTCTTTATTTTCATTTTCCTAATATCAATAATCCAATCAACCATTTCACCCATCTGAATGAGAAAATGTAGCTCCACTGGATGAAATAGTTGAATTGCGAGAATATGCCGGTCAATTGTAATTATTTTTCTTTCAAGTCATAGTTTACGTTTTGATCAGGCCCTGTTGACTTGTTATTCTAGAGTTTGTTAATATTAAAACATTTCCAAACGCATACACGAAGAAACCTCACGAATACATACGCATTAAACGTCAAAACTAACCAACACATGCTTAGCCCACAAGCTAATTAATTGCTCACACATACATATACAGAAACGATATGTTTTATGGCGTCTGCTTTACAGGTTAGTGTCTTCGCTTATTTCATTTTTTGGATTAGGGTCAACAATCAATTGATGTATTACGGCATTCAGACATCAATAAAAGTGAGTGTTTCAATCAACAATGTAGTAAAAACTGCCAACGAGTATTTTGGGTGT
>JASCZW010006499.1:0-93069 GCA_034211315.2 Aedes japonicus
GATTGGGCGAAATTTGGGGCAACTGGTTGAGTTGAAGTTCTTTCAATTAAATCCTCCAACGGATGTCAGTAGCTGACAGAGATGCGCTGCCGAAAACTGGACTTGGTGCTCGGTATCGAATCATTTTCCGATTTCTTCGAAACCGGTCCAAGGATCAACCTAGGCAACCAATTGCCGACGCTGACGGAGGTCTATCCAATTCTAATCAGGATCTGCACATTACCTGCAACAGAGAAACTAGAATTTCTAGTTGCCCGGTTCTGGCCTAGCGAAGAGATTGGTTCGAACAAGGTACTGTCACAGGAGCAAAAACGATGTGACGACCTGTTTCGAAATACAGTCCAACGAAATTCAGATATCAGGTATACGGTCACACTCCCGAAGGAGAAGGCGCTATTCAAAGGTTAGGTGAATCCAAGGACATTGCGATCCGGCGTCTCCAAAGTACGTCTCCAAGGAATGCCAATCTTCACAAAAGTAACCACGACTTCATAGAGGAATACGAGTCGATGGGACATATGGAAAAGGTCGAAGGGGTGGCCTTAACAACAAAACGGCGATGCTTCTTGCCCCATCATCCCGATGAGGACAGCGCTTCCTGCCTCACGTCAACCGGCGTATCACTCAACGACGTGTTACTGACTGGACCGGTAATACAGGATTTTATCAGGTCAATTATCATGCGAAGCCGCACCAAGCGAACAATGCTTGTTTCTGACGCCGAGAAGATGTTCCGACAGATTTGGGTACACCCGGATGATAGGCCTCTGCAGTGTATCTTGTGGCGCTCAAATCCTCAGAACTACATCAATGTATATGAGCTCAAGACCGTTAATTACGGTACCAAACCAGCGCCATATTTGGCTACAAGGACCCCAAAACAGCTAGCGGTGGATGAAGAAACGCCATACCCCCTCGGATCACATGCGGTGAGCGAAGACACTTATATGGATGATGTTATCACGGGAGCGGATATGGTGGGAGAAGGCTGTGTATTGCGAAAACAGTTGAGCGAAATTACGGAGAGAGGTGGTTTCAGACATAGGAAGTGGGCATCCAACAGTCCCAAGGTCTTGGAGGGACTTCCTGAAGGCAGGTTAGCGATTCGAGCGGCGGACGGAATCAACCTAGACCTGGATCCGTCTATCAAAACCCTCGGACTCATCTGGATGCCGAAGAGTCATCAACTGAGGTTCAACTTCAACATTTCTTCGGCGCGACCGAATCAGCAATTCAGTAAAAGGGAAGTTCTCTCGGTTATAGCTACACTATTCGATCCCTTAGGATTGCTTGGAGCAGCAATCACAACTGCAAAGGTTGTGATGCAGTTGCTGTGGAGACATCGAGACGGAGGCGATCGTGCGCTGGACTGGGACCAGCCCATACCTTCGACGGTGGGTTAGGTTTGGATGAAGTTACTTGTCTAGCTACCTCGGTTGAACGAAGTCAGGATTGATCGCTATGTTATGCTGCTGTTTCCAAGCATATTCACGGCTTCTTGGATGCTTCCGAGAAGGCGCATGGATGTTGTATTTACGTAAGGAGTGTATATGCAGCAAGAAGGGTAAAGGTGTGCCTTTTAATGTCGTCAAAAATCCACGAGGTGGCAACCGATTCAAATGCACAATATTTTTGGACAGAACTCTACCTGTGTCTTGCGTTGGATAAAGGCCTTACCGACAACCTGAATATGTATGTCGCCAACCGAGTGCCGAGAATCCAAACGCTCACGAATCCAGAACAGTGGAGACACGTTGCAGGGATTGAAAATCCTGCCGATCTTATTTCGAAAGGTATCATGCCAGAGGACATTGTCCACAATCGTTTGTGGTGGTGTGGTTAGAGGAGGAACCTGGCCAGAACTACTGAAGCCATTGAGCGCAACCGAAGCAGAGAAGGAGAAGAGACGTACGGCCGTCGCATACACTAGTTCCCCAGCCGAGGAGTTCAACGAGTGGTACCTAGGACGTTCCTCATCATATATCGAGCTCTTTAGACGAACGGCCTACTGGTTACGGTACCTGAACTTGTTGCGTACACCACGTGAACAGCGGAACCCACCGAAATTCTTTACAACAGCGGAGTTGAAGGAGGCAGAAGTCAACTTGGATCGGAGAGATCACCAGGAATTTTTCGTAGAGCAATGGAAGGCATTATCCAAAGCGAGAATTGGTTTCAAGGGATCAGGTGATTAGAGTATGAGGACGACTAGCGTATTCGAAAGAGGCTAGTGATACGAAGCACCCTATGGTATTTCCAGCACGCGATCAGCATACAAGGCTGATTTTACGTCACCTCCACGAGCAACTACTACACGCTGGGCCGCAGTTACTGTTGGCAGCTGTTCGATTGCGTTTCTGGCCGCTGGCAGGAAGGAACGGGGTTCGAAACGTAGTGCTTCAACGCATGCAATGCTTCCGAGTAAAACCATTATCGACCGTGCAGTTTATGGGACAACTGCCAGCGACACGTGTTACCGTGTCTCGACCGTTTTCCCAGACCGGCGTAGATTATTGTGGGCCTTTTTTGTACGGAATTTGGTGTTCAGTTGTTAAAATGTATGTAGCTGTATTCATTTGCCTGTGTACCTCGAACTTGTTTCGGACCTGACTACTGATAGGTTCATTGAAGCCCCACGACGATTCTCGGCCAGAAGAGGGAAATGCGAAAATTTGTACTCCGATAATGGCACAAACTTCGTAGGAGCGTGAAATAAGTTGGAGGAATTGGACGAGCTACTGCGGACGAAAGAACACCAAGAGAGTGTGGCGAAACACTGCTCGGAGCAAAGGACACGATGAAATTTTAACCCGCCGAGTGCTCCTTACTTTGGAGGCCTATGGGAGGCCGCGGTACGGTCCGTCAAGATTTACTTGGTTAAAGTAGTAGGAGAAACGCCCTTATTACCAGATGATTTTGCCACGTTGCTAGTACAGATAGAGGGTTGTTTAAATTTACGACTGTTGACGCCTATGTCTGACGATCCCAACGATCTGGGGCCATTAACACCATCTCATTTTTTAATCGGTTCCAGTCTGCAAAGCTTACCGGATCCCGATTTGGAAGATGTCCAACTTAACCGCCTGGATCGCTTCCAATTGGTGCAGAAGCTGCTCCTAGATTTTTTTGAAGCGATGGCGACGTGAATACTTGTGCTGTAATGGGAGAAATAAGCGATGGAAACCATCGATTAAGATCGATGTTGGTGGGCTAGTTATTATTCGGGAGGATAACCAACCTCCAATGAAATGGAAATTAGGCCGAATCACTGCTGTTCATCCTGGTACCGACGGGATTGTAAGGGTGGTTATTTTAAAAACGGCATCCGGAGTCCTCCATTTCTGAATTTACCAACCAGCTAATGAAATTTATGACTCGAGCTCAACCCTGGTATCCCGGTGCCACTGAATTATCTCTCGACTGTAGTGGCAGCTAGCTAAATCTGGCCAAAACTTTGTAGGGAGCTTGTATCCTCTGATGAATAGTTGAATGCATTTTAAGCCACTGTTCCTTGTAGAGCTTCGAGTTTCTAGACTAATTTGTAATGCAAACTTGAGTTTTTATATCTGCAACTTGCTAAAAATAAGAAAGTTTCGAATGAACTTATCAGCAAAAATGTTTATGTGTTGGGACAATTCTTCGTGTGGCTACATACAATTTCTGCTCAAAGTCCATCTTTACATACATTTCATCGTCCATCAGTTTCCATCCTGGGGAGCTCGTGAGAGTCTCTCTATATCACTTTAGAGTACATGTTTTGGCTGTAGTTTATCTAGATTTAATTATTATTAATATCGGATGGAGAAGAATATTTTCTGTCAAGTCTGTTGGGAAGTGTGAACGAACCTTCATTTGAGTCAGAACTTAAAACGCGTTTTCCAAAAGTAGTTAGTGAGTTCGCCGGGTTCACCGCGGAAATGATTTTGAAACCTGATACCAGTCCCGTTTTTCATAAGCCGAATTCAGTTCCATTCTACTTCGTGAAAAAGTCGAGAAAGAATTAGAGAGCTTAGTCCAGGATAGAATTTTAGACCCAGTTAGATCGTCGCTGTGGGCGAATCCGATCGTAGTCTCCAAGCGAGGTGGTTCAGTTCGAATTTGTCTTGAAGAAAGACACCGTTGAATCGCTTTGCCAGAATCGACGACCTTTTCGCAAAACTTGCCAACTGAAAAGTATTTTGCGACTTGTCAGGAGCACAAAACGTGAATCAGCTTCTAGTATGCTAAACTATTAACGTTTGCATTAAAAAAATGGACAAAAATTGCTGATTTTTAATGTGTTTACCTTCACCCGCACTGGACAAAACTACCCATGTAGCATCAATCATAGTAACCCATGAGTCAGTAGATAAAATTTGACAGCTTTATCAGTCGATTTCTAACCGTGATGGCAAAAACAGTGAAGCAACTCCATTCCGAAGTGTGCGCGTTCAAAAAACGGCACCCCGTCGCGTCGAAAACGGACATCGTGCGGCAATTTGTGGACGCCGGATACGCCTGGCCCGGCATCTACAACATATTGGCACTGTTAGACAAAAATCAGAAGATCGAAAGAAAGCCCGGTTCCGGACGTCCAAGAAGGTGCTGCTGTGGCTGACAATCAGCGAGAAGGGGATGTCAAAGCCGCTCTTCTTTCGCTCCGGACTGGCCGTGAACGGGGAAATTTATAGTACGAAATGCCTGCCGAAAGTTGCATCGTTCATAAGGGCGAAGACGTGGTGTTCTGGCCGGATCTGGAGTCGGCCCACTAGTCGAAGCGATCGTTGGAGGAGATAGAGTGGCTGAATATCGATGTGGAACCCAAGTCAGCGAATCCACCCAACGGCCCGCAGCTGCGTCCCATCGAGAATTATGTTGTGAGATGCCGAATCAACAAAGATTGGATCACGTTCATGTCTTCCAGGAACATGAATGGGTCGCTCAAATTACCGTTAATGTTGACGCAGACCTCGAATACTCCAAAATCTTAAGGAGTTGCTTGTATACTACAGGGCATCCAGAAGCGCTTGGATGGAAAAGTAGCTCTTTAAAGAGTGACTTTTGTTTTTGGGAATTCGTCCCCACCTTTCTCAAGCCAATAGGGCTTCCCTAAGAGCCGCCCTTAAGTTGGACAATTGCACAGCGCAATACAATTCAGCTGAGCTAAAAACTACCGCCGGTGTTAAAAACACCACCGCCGTTCTTCAACAGATGGATCAGAATATCATTCAGGCGATTAAGACGCGCTACAGGAATCTAAGGATGCAGAAAATTCAAATTCGTTGTGGAGAGTTTGACCAGTGCGTTAAGAAGATCAACATAAAGGATGTCATCTTTTGGTTTGCTCAAGCGTGGGAGGTAGTCTGACTCGATTCGCAAATTCTGGAACATGCTTTACAATGCCCTTGAAATCCAGGATGTGGATGATGTACCGCTGTCGGTCGTAAGAGACACGCTGAGAAGCATTGGTGAGAAGTTAGCACCGCCGAAAAAATCGACGAAGAAAATGCCGGATTCGAAACGCTGGACGATGATGAGATCATCGTAAATGTGAAGAAGACATTTCCTATGCCGGTGACGACACAATGTAGTTAATGTCAATGCAGGAAGAAGAATCACAATCTGTGAGTTTTAGAGATGATGACTAATATGCAGCCTTAAATATGTTCGATCTGATAATCAGGTTCGCTGAAGACTCGTACTAATGTCGTGGACATCGCAATTGACAAACTGCTCTAAGAAGGCTTCAGTGTAGGAATTTTGTTTTGCTATTTCATACTGGCTTGTGAATTGTTGTGAATTTGAGTTCTACTTATTTGAATAAAGAATGATAATATTAAGGTACTAGTCACTCTGCCACGTTGTGTTTGTGTTTCATGGTGTCGGAAGGTGTTAATGTGTTTTAACACATCTATCATAACTACATCTACTACATTTTGATTTTTGATCCACGCACATTCATACATCATCTGAATCAGTGCAAGAGAGGAAAACAAAACAGTGAGAAAACAAACAATCGATTCGTGCAAGTGGTACCAGAAATAAATGTTTCGAATTACGTTTTTGAGGGTGTTCAAGCATGGTGACCGAGTGACTCACCCCTGGGTAATATTTCATAATCTGAAATCGAATTTTGATTCATTTTATTTAAACAGAAAACTGCTCAGAGTAATATTCTAAGATAAAAAGAAACTATAAGAAAAAAGAAACATATAGATAAATCACTAAACAAATAGAAAATCTGAGAATAAAACATATTAAAATAAAGTGAAAAAAAACAGAGGTAAGAAAGACTGGGTGAAAAACAGTGCTTTCACGTTAATTATTCCATAGAAAAATTAGATTAAACACAAATCCTGAAAAAAACAAAATTTTGCTTCGATATAACGTAACCTAAATAAAAATTGAGTTACGTTATATCGAGTATGGAATGTGTTGTTATATGGAAGTTCAGGAATGAAATAATAATCAGCTAGCTTCTGCTCATTGTTGCAAGTTATATATTTTGTAAATATTATGTTATTAAGTCGAAGAAAATGAACGCGGACATTTATTTTGACTCTTTATTGCTGACTTTAAAACATGTATGACTATTCCTACCTCTACTGATTGAGAACGATACAAATATATTCCAGACGCAAGAATCGCTTCGAAATTAGCAGCGTGTTTGAGGATTATTTTCTCTAAATGCCTAGAATAAAAGAAACCAATTTGACAATTGCTTGGCTTGCTTTGATCTGTTGCCAACAAGGCTCATTGATAGACATAACATCATTTTCACTTTTTTAAAAACATCATTGAATACCCCTTTTTGAGCGTATTAGTAGAAGGGTTGTGATTGGAAGGCTAGGAGTATTTAAAATGAATACTTTATTTGATCACTATATAAAAAACATTGAAAAACTTATTTCAAATTATAACTAGTTGCTCGCGTTTACTAGTGATAATTAAAAAAAAAAGTGTTTCAATGATTTATTTTTTATTTTATAAAAAGTGATCAAATGATGTGTTAATATTAAATTCTTCTAGTTTCCCAGACATCACATGTTTACTGGCATATCAGGTTGCAAAATGCAATCAAATTGACCGATCGGTCCAAGAGGTTGTGTTTTAACGAAACTGAATTCCTGGTTTCTCTAACGTCAGTTTTTAGTTCACAAACTGCTCCGAACTGTATTCCACATTTTTTAAACAAGCCGTTTTTGGATGATCCCAAAGGTTTGAATGGGATTTAGAACCGAACCATGTAACACAATACACCCTTGGTCTCTAAACGAGTAGCTTAAGCGCCACCTCCTAAGAGGGCCACTCGTCAAGGTTCGTTTGCCCGGCAGAAGCCCAACCTCAGGATGGGTTTAGTTTTAGCAGAGACCTATGTTTAAGATATAACAGATTGAAACCCCATGAGGGTTGGAGATTCTCCCGAAAAATCTACTTCAAAGCAAGGAAACACCGGTGCTAATCGATCTTTCTACCGGCTCCTTGATGCTCAAATTCCCCTAGCGATCTTGAAACGTGAGTGTGATGGCTGTTTTCCCAGGGAACCACACCTAGAGTAAATGCTTTAAATTACCCAACAATGACTACATGAAAACGACGCAAAACTGTGAGGGATCTAGTCAACCGAAATTCACAGTACCGGGAAACTATCGTCTAAGCAACAAAACATCATATAGTTGAATTCCAAACATCGAATTTCATCTTTGCATTTATATGCGTTCCTACCTAGGTTTTTTTACATGTTCCTGCCCCTTTGTTTTCGTCTATCTCTCTTGTATGTGTGTGTGTGTGTGTGTATGTATGTATGTGTGTGTGTGTGTGTGTGGGGGGGGGGAGATTCGCATGCCTTAACTCAGGTTTTACCATCCACTCGTTCCTGCTATTCATAGGGACGGCAAAGCAGTATTCGTTGATCGGAGTGATTGTCGGCAAAGAAGAGGAACCCGGTTGCCAAATTGATATCGTACTGATTCAGCGCCGATTGTCCAGTGGCGCAAACTACGATGTCATTCGAAGCTCTGCCGGAGAACGGTAGAGCGGTATCCCCCTTCCGGTATCTCCCTGGGACCGGGAATCTTGTCGTTGAAGCGTGGGTGCTAGAGAGTGCAATTAACTGCAATTGCGGTGTGCCGAGCAAATAAAAATCGATAGAAGCGATACCGTGTCATAGGCGATCCTATACAAAAAGCCGTCGAACGGCTGTTAGATTCATTTAGTGAAATCTCCACAGAAAGATTTTTTCTAGTTACCTTTTAAACGTACTTCTCACACACAAAACTAACGTTGACCGCACATAGCCTTTGAACCTATCGTTTGAACTGGCTAATGGAAACCTTTAGGCACTTTTCACAAAATTTAAAACAAGCATGTTTTTTTGTAGTGTACCAACAGCGTACCATAGCGTACCTTCAAGGATTTTGAACGTACCTGTAAAATTCTTTGGTTTCAGGTGCCCTGCTAAAAAGACGCCGATTTTGCAAAATTTTCAAAAAAATTACTCCAAAGTAATGTACCAATACCTTACGTACCTTACGAATCTGATGTTTGATTAAAAGTACTTAAGTACATCCTACGCTACTCTGTAGTCAAAAATGTATTTTTAATAATACGTTTAAGGAAACACTCTTGACTGGCTACTTCCTGCTAAGCATTTTGTTTATCCCTGAAATGCTTGTGTAAATGTAGATAACATGCAAGAAAAATAAAGATAATTTTTAAGCATGGCTGTTAAGGCTTTTTATCATTAAGAGACCATCTGTACACGTATGATTCCCTAAGGAGGATTTATTTTTTCTGATTATTTTCATAAATACGTAGGTACGTGATAATTTTGTGCCCTGCTGAGGATTTTATCTTCTCAAACTATTCCTAAAGGGTCCTTAAACAATTTGTACGGGAAGGCATTTGAACTTTTTGTTAGAAGACATGGTTGATTTTCTACGGAGAATGACTTTTTTTCATAATTTCGTAGTTACGTGATAATTTTGAACCCTGCTCAAGAAAATAAGAACGTAGCTACGTCTTTTTTCACGGCGATATTAATAACTCCTTAGGATTACGTTTCTGAATGATGGTGTTTTGTAAAAAGTTGTACTGCTAACTTTTGAACAAAATACAAAACAAGGGTGATGTCAAAGGCTGGGTTTGTAGGAAATATAATTTCAAGCAACTTTTTCAAAGACCTCATTTTTCTAGCTCTTTATTTGACCATGATAGAGCTATTTTTCTGCATTAAATCAGGGTGTCTCTAAAAAAATAGTTTTTTTTTTAAAAGAGAAAAAATGATCCCCAAACAAAATATAGAAAACGTTATAGCGCACGTCTTTGTTAATACAACTTATCATTGAAAAGTTACGAGTAATTTTAACTAAAAACCTGCTGCTATTCTTTTTGACCTTATGATTGTTTAGGCGAGAATTTGCTAGAAATGCATCAACTTGTTGTCTCAATGAGAATCAAGGAACAAATTGCTATTTAAGTTAGCCGGGGTACTGCTGGGGCGCATGACCGGGGAGTTTTTAAAATGGGACAAGTTTTCGTCAAAACTACCCCAAACTTTTGAACGATAAAATATCCTTAAACACTTAGTTCTGCAAAAACATGCATCATATTTTTTGCTACACTTTGTTTGGAGTTTTTTTTTCTAACAATTGAAAATAAAAAGTTAGATTGAAAAAACTGATTTTTTAGGGACACCCTAATCTACACCCGCAAAATAGCTCTGAACGAAAGCAGTGCACAAGCATCGGACGCTCCAATCGCTAATGAGCAGCCTAAGACGTGTTACGTTGGCTCGCATCTTCTCTTGAAATCTTCGGTACTATTTGCTTTCTTCTTAGTTTCGAAGAGTTCCCGCTTAACTAGAGTTCAGTACTTTTCTATTGGGCGAAGTTCTGGACAATTTGGTGGATTGGCTGTCTTTGGCACGTATTTGACCGCTTGTACCTTACATCATTCCAGATCGGATTTCGCATAGTGACAGAAGGCCAACTCAGGCCAAAACAGAGCTGGAGAGTCGTGGCTTCTGACACATCCTTGTTGATAGTGCCGGTAAAGACGAAACTTTTAGATTTTCGACCACAACTACACATGGCCTGCCAAACCAAACATTCTTCGAGAATTTGGACACCTTCCAGACCCGTAAGCTGTTTAAAGTCTTCGAGTACGTATGTTTCGTCAACGATTATGACACAAGAAAATGTTTGCCCCTACCCTTGAGTATGTGATCTGGCCGCGATGGTAGGGCCTACGCCATTCGTATTGGGATGTTAACCAAAAACATATTCTGACGTGATGGTATCACATGTTGACTATTTTTATTTTATGCCGCGTCACATATCTGGCATTGATGCACTAATTTTACGGATGTGATCCAACGGACGTCCTGTCTGGGAGCCTTGAATGCTGGTGCAGTCTGGTGGAGCTCTTTCCTCAGTAACTATGATGTGGGATTTCTTCTTGGCTGCAACACCTTTCTTAGCCTTCCCTGACATGATGAGCCGAAGCCACGCTTAATTATAAATCTAGCTAGACAGGTTTATATTGGTACACAATGTGTTCAAGATTAATGACATTTGTAGGAAACTGACTGTTGGATTCACTGAGTAGAAGTTTTAAAACTACGAACGTGGCACCATTCTTATTTTGTTATTTCTCATTTCAATGAGTTACAATAAAAATACCACACATTATAACAATGGTATACAAACAATCTTATAATGGCTTCTTTCTGGATAATTTTTCAATAATAGCTAGGGACTAGTCGTGATGAAGCTTTACCTTGCCACCGAAAAGTGAATCTAAAAGCTGACCAAGATTGTTAGGCTGCACTTGCTGTCAGACTTTGAAGCGATTAAACGACTTAGAGATTAGTATTAGACAAATAAAAAAAAAGGCAATGAACATACAAGTAAACGTAAACGATTCTACAACAGAACTATAGAATTTAACTGAATAACGCAGGCGACAAGAATGGACAAAGGCGGACAAAGTGATAGGGCATCTAAAAGAAGTTTGACGAGGTATACATCGATGAATGTCAGAGCACATAAGAACTAGACATCTATTAACCTATTCACGACTGAAGAAGTTACGAAATGCCCTCTAACATTTCTAGCATAAAAAGACGCAACGTCCTTCCAGTTCCTCTCTCATAAGTCCCATCAGTAAACCATTAAAATTATATTGTTGGGACTACTGAGACAACAGACATGACTAAAACTGGTAGAATTCAAATATTTCGACGATTTTTGATTGGAGAAAACTGCTCGAACAGACTTTCACAGCACATAAATGACATTCTAAACTACAGAAAACTGAAAAAAAAAAACACTGACACACTAAATAACAAAAAGACGAAACGACACCATACAAAACAGTGGACATGAACTGAGAGAAACGGGAAGCAAACTTGAAAATGTAACACATTTTGAGGCAGTGTCAACAACGTCTCTATGGACGACATGATCCTTGCACGGCTGGTGAAATGCTTCAAAAGGAGTTATATCACTCTAACGCACAAGTAACAGGAACAGCTTAAGAATAGCTTCCTAATTTTGGTTCGAGAAAACTTCTTCGGAAAACTTTAATAGCACATAAATTCCACATTTCACGATCCAAACAAGAAAAGACTTCGTATTAAACTTGTTAACGTAACACTGACTAACGAAATAACAAAAAGACAATTGCCGAACAAGACGAACGGACTCAATTTTTTCAAACGTTTCCTTCCGAATCATTTGCAACAGCGTCTTCTTGGACGACATGCTTCGTGTACGGCTGGCAAAATGATTCGAAAAGATTTACGCAACGATATCATCAAAGGCCTGGCGTAGAGGTTTCTACTCTATTCAGAGTCCCGCCAGTAAACATTAAAAAAAAAAAAAGATTATGACACAAGAAAATGTTTGCAAAATATTGGTGTACGGTTCCTTAGGACGACTTTTAACAGCAGAATTTAGCTTGTGCTCAAAGCTGGGCACCTTTTTCAGTTTGTACACCTTCATTTTGCCTCTTCTTCAACTTTTGTTCGTATGATTTTGACTTCCCAACTTTGCGAACCACATTTCGCACAGATATATTTGTCTGCCTTGTCCATTTATCGGGAGCATATTTGTTCCACTCCCAGCCTTCCGATCTATAGTCAAGCGCTGGTCAAATGATTTGTAAACACAAAACACGGTACTCTTCGGTAGTTTCAGTTTCTTAGCAAGATCGACAAATTTAGGACGTGGTTGGATAGCTTAGTGGTTATCCGTTCTGCTTACTAAGTAGATGGTCGGGAGTTCACTCCCAGGCCCGTCCCCTTCCTTGTCATTTGTCACTTGCCTCTTTCTATCATCACTAGATTTAAAATAAAAAGCAGTCTACTGCGCTTTCATTAAAATCGCATCACTTATCACAGTGAATCCATTATCTATAAATAAACCTGCCTCACTAACACGAAAACTTCGCTTCACCCAAAAGTTGAAATTGTAGCAAAAAATGCAATTGCAGTTTGCCTCGACAACCGAAGCAACTTTAGGGCTTTTATTCCGTTCACATCAACTTGTTATGGTGACTGGATGGTTACAACGAAGAGTCGTCACGCTGACGGTCGCAGTTCGAATTTCAGTTGCGAATCAAGATCTTTTTTTTCGTGAGCCATTGAATTTACTACTACTAATCAACTGCACAACCTCACGCACACATTGATTTTTTCTAAGCGAATTGATGTGTTGCTTTTTTGCCCACGACCAATGTTGCATTTTTTCTCCAAGTTACGATCCATTACGAGAAATGAAGCAAAATCATGCGAAATTGCATTACAATCTTGCTTTTTAATTTTGGGTGTAGGCTCATTGTGGCTGTATGGTGCTGTACGTTTTAATGAATTTTCTTCCTTCTTACGCAATTATGTATTATTTTCATTGGTGTGAATGTCATCAAATTCAAATCATCCCAGGTAACCAATAAGCATTAGCATATGCAGTGAATCAGCCCTAAATCTGCATTTAATATTCTGCAAGCATTTTATTAACATTATATGCTCTTGAATACTATCTGTTGTAAAGTTTCAAATGCTATTTAAATACTTGTAGCCTGTAATCAGCATTTCGAATGCAAAATGTCGGTGCGAATCAAAACAAACCCAAAAAAGGAGAGAGTTCCTCTCCCATGTGCGCATCAGTAAACAGAGTGCACACAATAGATCGCTAGAATAACTATACAAGCCACAATGGTACATGAGCGTCTTCCAACTGGACAT
The DNA here is from genome assembly GCA_034211315.2 of Aedes japonicus. Classification (NCBI taxonomy): domain Eukaryota; kingdom Metazoa; phylum Arthropoda; class Insecta; order Diptera; family Culicidae; genus Aedes; species Aedes japonicus. Next base: position 13,226 of record JASCZW010006499.1, read on the forward strand.
TTTTGCCTGTTGAAGTGGCGGACTTAGTCCGTGCTTTAACCTACCCCGCAGTGGGATGTTAGGCAAAAATGTCGTTGGTTCGAGTACCACCGTATACATGCCCTTTTCGCTCAATTTTCATAAAAAGAAAACATCTGTTACATTTCCAATCCTGCCGCACACTAGCGGAACTATCAAAACTTTCTCTTCATATCTTTAATTCTAGCCAAAAAACATTGTTGTTCACTCTTGGTGCCTCATGGTGATGAGCGAACATCTCCTTCTACATCATAATCGTTACTCCTCGCACGGAGAATATATAACATAACAATTAATGACTGTATTCACAGTTTACTTTTTTACAGAAAATTTCATTCTATGTTTTAGTTGAAACAAAAGCCGTTTTAAAATTGTTGACAGCATTGTAGCGGAATTCAATCTTCATACCTCGTATAAAGCGTGCCAATCAAAGTTCGAAACGAGGCCCGATTGCGTAATTGATACCTTAGGTTTTGGATTCAACCATGCCAAAAATAAAAAGACTCTAATAACAGTCATTTACGAGCGCACACAGGTCAGAATCCCAGGACAGGGCCTAATGTGATAATTGAGGGACGTGTTAAATATTCATGCAGCCGTGAGTCCGTGAAGGCTTCCCAGAGTTGATCCATTATTCAAACAAGTGGCGGGCGAGAAACACGATACATATTTATCCGCGGTGTATCAATGCCATGCCACTCTTCGGGGATAATTTACCGTTGTGCGCATTAGTTGTTCCACAATCGACCAAAAATCTGAAATTCAAATAAAAGGGGCCGTCGACTGTAAAAGTTAAAACCAAATAAAAAGGCAGCAGGTAAAATCCAAACAACCAAACAACCCCAACAGGTGGCGAGCGGGTCCGCTTTCCTTGAGGAAAGGCTGGATAGGGTGGGGGGTTGTGACGGAGGACTCCCATTCCTCATACATTCATAATGGCCCTTATGCCGATGATGATGGTAATGATGATGTTTGTTTGCTTTTTCCCAATCGCCCTCAGTGCGTGTGTGCGTGTGGGTGTGTGTGTGTGCGAGAGTGTGCTCCGTTGCCATTTCGTGTTTATGCTAATGGAAAAAAAGTCTCGGGAAACATGTGTTTTCCGAAATGGAAAGCCAAGACCGCTCTCGTTCGGTTACGGTTGGCCGCGTTGTCGTCATCGTCGTCGTCTCCGTCGTCGTCGCCGCTGTTGTAAAAGTCTGTGATTATAACGGCATTATCATTATGACGACAATGGTGGATCCTGGCTGCCTGGGGTAAAAAATAATGGTTGGTTTCCCATTTCGTCCCCCTTTGATTGGTAATAGAAATTACACGCAACCATAAAGTCATGAACAGCGTCACGGATGATGGCGGAAAATTCTCACGGGAAGGGGTTAACCGATTGGCGTTGTTGGCGTTGTTGTTGCAGACGAGCAATGGGTGGAGGAAAACAAATGAAAGCAAATTAAATAATTGAGACGATAATGAGCGATAACGAGCGTTAAATGCCGGTGGCTCGAGCTGGAATGCGCTTCGGGTGATTGGGGGAAACGACGGGTGAATAATTGAAATGTTGACACTACGCCATGGAAGGGGTTGCAACAAATGAATCACTCATTGTGCGAAATCCTGAAATGCCTCATGAAATATCATCAACAATATCCTACCGCATATGAACTGGTTCCCCGTTTTTCACAATCCTTAAAAACGAATGACCCCGACAAAAGATTCCCTCGCTTGACTATCGGCACCGTCATACATCATTTTTCACCTCGAAGCGTAATCCACGTTTCCATCTTTCAAACACCGACGACGATGACGTCCAAAAGCGGAAGTCGGAACCGGCTCCCAGCGTTGGAAATAACTCATGATGTGCACCGCACAACTCCTACCAAGACCGGTCCCAAACCCTCGCCTGACAGTCCACTGAATAGGACGTATGGGAAAAGAAAATCTGCTGCCTTGGTCACGGTGGCCGACCATTACGATGACGACGTCCTTGCCTGTGTCACGGCGCATTGACTACCCTTCGTCGGTCGGTGGCTGGCGGTTTCTGCCTCCGGGCTCCACCGGGTCCAAAAAACAAACCGGAGTGAGAAGAAACCAGCAAAACGGAAAATCGCACACTCAAACGATCCGAATCACGGCAAGCCACGAGGCAGTGAACTGGAGGAATGGAACAATCACCTTAAGGGGCTATTCTTCCCGGAACAAGACTGTTCGCTCACAATGCGTCACCTTTATCAGGTCGGGGCCTGGCTGATGGATTGCCCGTGGAAAAATCAGTTGGCTTCGTGATTTTGATGGTCGAACATTTTGTTACATTTAATTGATGATTTTTGCACCGCGAGGATATCTCCATTGGTGACAATTTTCGACACCAATATTCAATAGATTTAAAATAGCATTATTATTCATCATAGAGGGCTCAACAGAGGGTGCAAGTGTGCTAGTGACGATGATTTGTAAGGCAAATGTTATCTCAATGTGTTATGTCCATTTGTGAGGGAGGTATGGCTCCTAAGATCATCGTCACTGTGCATTCATTATAATAATACTGGGTCCTATAAAGAACATGTGGAGAGGTCATAGAGCTGGGAATTTTGCTAATGGTGTTTCACATGTAGTTTGTCTGAAATTTTTCATAGGTTTCGCCACATGGCGGCTATTTGTAGTATATAGTGAGCTATATGCTAGAAAACTATGTAATAGTTCATAAAGCCCGAACACATTGAAATCGTCAAATTTGAATAGAGTACTAATTATCTCAAAAAACCAATTTTAAGGAAGTGCTAAAAGAAAACCATTTATATCTCTTTAATTTAAGGCTCTAGAAACTTAGTGTCTTGAGCAACTTTTCTTGAAATTATCTGCTCTACAACTTTGTCCAAGACCACATTCCGTTATCTCGTAGCTGGAATAACTTAGAATTTGAAAATGTAGTTTGGCCCTCATGAAAGGTTAGGCGTGTTTTTTTCAAAAGATGTGGAATAATATTTTAAGCAACTCTTCTTAAGACACCTAGTTGATAAAATGATGACAAAAGGGTGAAAATGTTTTTGACCGTTTTTTTTTCAGAAGTGTGCCACTGTGCGTCCCACATTGATTCCAATGCGGAAAAAAATTGAAAAATCGACTGTCTCATTTAACAATATATAATTATATATTTTTAAATTTTTGTATACTATTTGAAATTTATTTTTCCAAAATTTTATGAAGATCGGATGAGAATTGTGCTCTCTACATTTTTTCAAAGTATGGGACCTACGTACTCGTATTTTTTTGCTACCATATAAAATGTATGGAGAATCGAAAAAAAAAACTTCAACTAAGTATTCAAATGTGAGCGCACACGCGCCCATACACCACGATAGGCTTATTGTGAAGACTTTTTTGCCAGCTTTCCGAAAATCTAAGTTTCATCTTGCGCAAACTTGCGCAATCATGGTTCCGGGAGGCCAGTGTCTAGGAATGTCTGAGAAACACGTAAAATTTGTGAAAACATAAATCTCGCAATAGATCCAATAGACCACGAATTTACTCTTAATGAACTGAACACATGTCTGTGTGTTTTACAAAATTTCTAACTCAGTTATTCAAGCAACTACTGAACCGATTTGAATGAAACAATATATGAAAGGTACAGTGGTCTCATACGTCGTTTTGGAAATTTATTGGAATTAGTTTACTGGTTCCGGAGATACCCCCAAGAAAGTGGCCAATTTCGGACTTAGATCAAAACCCATTATATGACAACTCAAATTAATTGAGAATTCAGAAGTAATTCCAATGGCAATGATATTAAAAGTCCAGAGCTACATTGGTCACATCCGGGTTGATGTTCCGGCTACTCCCGGGAAGGTGGCCAGATTTGAATTTGGGTCAAAACTCATCATGCAACGCGTCTAATAACATGAGAACTCAAAAATAAGTACAACGGTGATGATATCAAGATTCCAGGACCACAATGACCACATCCGGGTTCGCATTCCTAGTACTACCAGGGAAGTGTAAAAAGGGTCAGATCTTGCTCTCAACTTAGTGTTTTAAATACAGTTCCACAGTTATTAGTTGAGAGTTTTCGATGCCAGTTACCATTTTTGCATTATTATGATTGTGTGGCAATTTCAATCATACGCTATGCTCAGGGAGTCGAGAAATATTCCTTAACGAAAAATTCCAGACAGGGAATCGAACCCAGCAACATCCAGCATGGTGTTGCTTTTTAGCTGCGCCTTTACCGACGGAGAACGAATTCACTGTAGTAATCCATCTGTGAATTTGATTCACGGTCCTCTGTATTATTTGGAACATTCGGATATCTGAATAGATGTGCATCACTTTCGTTCTAGAAGGACGCAACACTAACAAGTTACTCAAATTATTACAAGGTTTTTTGTTATGGTCCAGTAACTATGCCTAACATTTTTAACTACAATTAACGTAACCTAACCTAACCTTTTTAACTGTATATTTTCTAAAATTTGGTTTTGGACCACCCTATCTAAAAAGGCAGCATAATTAATCATCAATTAAAAGAGAGATTTGAGCAATAAAAAATGAAAAAAGTGCCACTAAATTATTAAGGCCTGTGCCTAATGTGATCAGCATTGATAATAGAATGAGCAATAAAGATGAAAAGACTGATATCAACTGTGACCGGTAAATCTGTCAGTCAGCAACAGCTATTAGTATATGCGCAATTAAATATGGCAATATTTCGCCAAATCATGTATTTGAGCACTAACCATTCGCATATGTCTTTCAATTTATTGATTTTCCATAAAAACAGTAAAATGAGCAATGGATATTTATATGGTTATTTATTTATCCATTGCTCATTTTACTGTTTTTATGGGAAAATCCAATTAAATTGAAAGACATATGCGAATAGTTTAGTGCTCAAATTACATAATTTGGCGGAAATACTGCCATATTTAATTGCACATATACTAATAGCTGTTGCTTTATTTGATAGATTTACCGGTCACATTTAGATTATCCGAAGATCTTTTCTCATCTTTTATTGCTCATTCCTAATTTTTTAATGCTGATCACACATTATTTGTTGGTACAGGCCTTAATAATTTAGTGGCACTTTTTTCATTTTTTGGTGCTTTTTCTGAATTACTAAGTGCAGGTAAATATTTTAGTCATCTAAAAATGGGTCTAAGGGCAACATGAAAATTAAAATCATATATTTTTTGAAAATGTATTAACTTACCAAATTCTAAGTCTCACTTTATCTTTTTGGTATGGAATTGCTGATTTATCAAGTTTTACGAACCATGCAATGGCCGCTCACAGAACCATAGATTGTTCTCCACGTCGTTTTACTTACATTTTATGTAAGTTTTTGAAAAAAAAATCACATTGCTTTAAGTCGAGACTAATTAATTTATCATTCTATCGGATGTTCCGGACAATCCAGAGGACAATAAAGTGGCCATATTACGGTAATATGGCCTAATACGATAATTGAGATAGCATATTTGAAATGAGCGACCCAAAATTACTTGCAAACATATAGTTAAGCTATTTAAAATCCATTTTTAGACTTTTTTCCGCTTTTTGTATGGGATGGAATTGCAGTGCGAAGAATTTTTTTGCAAGTAAGCTTAAATAATTACCTTCCATGGGAAATTTATCAAAAGCAATTATCTATCTTAGCGTTTTTTATCACCATCCGAAAAAAATGTCCATTTCTTTTAATGCAAACGTTATAACATTTCACCGCTTCGAACGAACTGTCGCACTTCACTTGTGGTTGATGCCATCATGATCTGCACAGTCGCTGGTGACACTGTACCGACGAGCTTGTTCCACTTCAAACGCATTTGTTGTGCATTTGTCACTTCTTTACCGCAACCTCGACATTTTCGTTTGACAATTGCCCAATATTTTTTGATCGGCCTGAACTTAGGCCAAATCGGAGGATTAATCTCTTTGGCGACGAAATTACCATTGCACTATGGTCCAGATCACGAATTTACGAGGAAACATGCTCCCTGTGCCTAAACTTGAAACTTTACAGCAAAGTGATGTTCTACATAATGGTTTGTATCATTTAGGTCCATTTTTTTATGTTAATTAAAATTAGGATGGTCCCCGTTTTCACGGAAATACATAAACTAACTTTTTTATTTGCAGAAATAAAGGTTTACATTCTTCAACAAAAATGTAGCGCAGAAAATTTAATGAAACTTTTATATACACATTTTTTTGTAGCTAAAAAATTGACCGGTTTAGAGCAATTTTCCCTCATCAACTTAAGGTGTACCATAAAAATGATGTTTTTGCCCTTACTTTTTTATTTCAATTCCCACCGTAAAGTTGAGTTCAAACGAGTTTTAAAACTTTCAAAGACGCGTACTCTGGTATACAAATTTTGCCGCTAGCTTCAATCAATCAATAGTTATTGACGTTTTTCTAAAAAAAATACGCCCTTTTCAAATGTTGATTGGAGCAAATGATTGGAGCAAGACGATATTTAGAAGGGAAATGTATATTGTTTAACATATGTGAAAACTAGAGATATGTTATTTCTGTATCTTGAGAAAATTACATTTGAATCTGGAATGGTTTTAGAAGAATAACTTCAATAACTTATTGATTGGTTAAAGCTAGCGGCAATTGTAATATAACAAAATATGCACCTTTAAAAGTTCTACAACTCGGTTCAACAAAATAGAACGATGAAAATTGATATAAAAAAGTTATAACAGAAAAACTTTTTTTTATGGTACACCCTAAGATGACGAGGGAAAAGTTGCTCTATATCGGTAAATTTTTACCCTTAAAAAAATGGTGGTGAAACTTGAAATTAAAACGAAAGCTTATTTTTTTATTATGATTAAAATTAGGGTGGTCCCCATTTTTACGGAAATACAAAAACTAACTTTTTTATTTGCAAAAATAGACGTTTACATCCTTAGGAATTTCCTTAGCTCAGTAAATTCATGTATAAATTATTTTTGTAGCTTGAAAATTTATCGATTTAGTGCTACTTTTCCCTCGTCAACTTAGGGTGTACCATAAAAAAGAGTTTTTCTGTCCTAACATTTTTATTTTCATCATTATATTTTGTTCAAACGAGTTGTAGTACTTTTAAAACCGCGTATTTTGAGTTATTATTTTTGCCGCTAGCTTTTACCAATCAATAGTTATTGAAGTTTTCTTCTAAAACCTTCCTAGATTCAAATGTGATTTTCTCAAGATACAGAAATAACATATCTCTAGTTTTCACATATGTTAAACAATATAAGTTTCTCTTTTAAATGACGTCTTGAATTTTTATTGTGTTTGCCCCAATCATAAAAATCAACATTTGAAAAGGGCGTTTTTTTTTTAGAAATACTTCAATAACTATTGATTGATTGAATCTAGCGGCAAAGTTTGTATACCAAAGTACGCGTCTTTGAAAGTTTTAAAACTCGTCGGAGCACAACTTTACGGTGGCAATTGAAATAAAAAAGTAAGAATAAAACAATCATTTTTTTACGGTACACCCTAAGTTGATGAGGGAAAATTGCTCTAAACCGGTCAATTTTGAAGCTACAAAAAAAATTGTGTACAAAAGTTTCATTAAATTTTGTGCGCTACATTTATGTTAAAGAATGTAAACCTTTATTTCTGCAAATAAAAAAGTTAGTTTTTGTATATCCGTGAAAATGGTGACCACCCTAATTTTAATTAACATAAAAAAATGGACCTTAATGATACAAACCATTATGTAGAACATCACTTTGCTGTAAAGTTTCAAGTTTAGGCGCTGGGAGCATGTTTCCTCGTAAATTCGTTATCTGGACCATAGTGCATTGTTTGCTAACGTACTTTCAAGATGCGTCGATCAATCGAGAAAAACGTTTAACCAATTTCTTTTGTTAATAAAACGTCATCAAATGCTTGCCAAACGTTTTTTGTTCCAACCACCAGGGACGCGATGGTGTATCAAATCGTGCGTCCAGATTTACTTTGAATCGAGCTTTAGGAACACCTATACTATGTGGTGATAGCTCATATTTATGACTTGCAAGCGATAGTTTTACGATAGAGCCGTGCCCGTTATCGTGTGTACACTCTAGCGATAATTTCTATGTTATAGTAGGAGGCTATGAACTATGCTATCCGGTCGAAGTTTTTTGACGATTCGTTTGAGGTTTTTGCTAGTTTGTGTTTTCGCGGTATTTTTAAAGCAATAATGGGGCAGGAAAAGAAAATTCCGCTTGATTGAGCTGTGGGAGCAACATTCGGTGTTGTGGTTCAAACTTATCCCGATCGCCTTAGAAAATATATACTGCATTTGATCCCTAAGTTCAACGTACAATCACCCGTTTTGAAACTTGAAAAACCAAGTGGATTGAAGCCAAAGTCAGCAGTGCGCAATTTCGAGGCGTAAAAAGTCATCATATGATAAGATGGCGTTTCTCTCGAACTGCGTCGAAATCGTGTAAGCTACTATATAAATATTTCATGGGAATGGGAGGGACCATCAGGGCACCCTATTAAAGCACTCTGAGAATGCCAACTCCCCATTGCTAACAGTTTGTGAATAGAGGGTGGGCTCGTCTCCCCGGCCATTGGCGCAGGCTCATGTTAGATGGCTTGCTCTTTTGACCAATTGTTCAATCTTGTTGTTGGAAGGAGATTCTTTATATCCCTTTTTGGCCCTTCATACAATGGCTTGATTAGGATAATCGGTGGTTATTAAAGCTTGATCAAGTCTAACAGTGAGGAGAGCCCATTGCTGTCGGACTTAGTTTCCGTGCTACAATGGTTGATAGTACATATCATACACACAGCTGCGTCGAAATCGTGTAAGAACTCTCAAAAACAAAAAAATCGGGCCACTATTCTGGGCGAATTGACCAACTCAGTAACAGCAACGAGGCTGGAGACGTTATGGGCTGAAGATTGCCTTTTAGATTTAGATGGCTTGAATAACAATTTTGAGCAGGCCTATGAAGAAATAATCATTTTTAGAATGTCTCATAAGCAAATGATCGTTCTTACGTTAGATGAGCCGTACAACTTGATCCTGCATCAGATTCCTCAACAACAATCGGCAAAATCCCCACCATCACTGATACTTGCTTTTGCTCCTATGTTGACATACGCAAACTCGTATGCAGCATTCATCATAGCCATCACCGTGATGCTGAACTGCTTTTTTATAATTTAAGTAATCACTGACGTTCTTTGCTGGGGCTTTGAAATCACATGGAATTAACAGCCCGTCATTTCAAATTTATATTACAATTGCTGCTCTAAGAACCGGTTCATACGAGTAACTTGAAACTTCAAAGCAACGCATTTAACCGATTTCCTTGCACTACTCTGAAAAACTTCCCAGATCTTCTCAGAAGAACTTTCCTGACCTTCTTAGAAGAACTTCTCTGAACTTTTCTGAAAAACTTCCAAAAAGTTCTCTGAAGAACTTCCTCGGTGTTGATTTTCCCCGCAGAACCCTGAAGAACTTCACCGAAGCTTTCTGAAGAACTTTCCTGAACTTCCTTAAGAAAATCCTTGAATTTGAAGGAAGAACTTTCCTGCAGTTTTTCAGAGGAATGAAATTCATTAAAATTACTAGCCTGAAATTCCCTGAAGTTCTCTGCAGAACTTCACTGAAGTTTTCTGAAGAACTACGCCAATGTTCTCTTAAGAACATCTCCGAGGTTCTATGAAGAACTTTCTCTGAACTTCTGTAAACAATTGCTGAATTTCTGTGAAGGAATTTTTTAAAGTTCTTCAGAGGAACTCCTCTAAAGAACTTCCATGAAATTCCCTGAAGAGTTTGCCTGAACTTTTCTAAAAAACTATCTGAAATTCTCTGAAGAACTTCTTTGAAGTTCTTTTAAAAACTTTTTAGAAGTTCTCTATAGAACTTCCATGAAGATATCTGGAAAACTTCACTGAAGTTTTCTGAAGAGCTTTCCCGAAATTTTCGGAAGAACATCTTCGAAGTTCTCTGAAGAAGTTCCCTGAACTTCAATAAAAAAACTTCCCTGAACTTTTGTCAAGAACTTCTCTATTATTCCTCTGAAGAACTTCCCTGAAATTCCACTGAAAAACTTCCCTGAAATTCTCTGAATAACTCTGCCGAACTTCTCTGAAGAATTGTCTGAATTTCTCTGAAGAAATTTCTCGAACTTTTCTGGAGTTCTCTGAAGAACTTTTCCGAAGTTCTCTAAAATTTTCTGAAGGACTTCCCCGAAATTTTCTAAAGAACTTTCCTGTGTTTCTCTTAATAACTTCATTTAACTTCTCTAATGAATTTAACTAGTCATGTTTTTTGTTGTTGCATGAAGCACGTAAACAAATTTCAATGTATGAATATTGGAAATATCCATCTTATCAACATGCAACCCTAGAAGTGGACACAAATTTCTGTAAGAACCAAAGATGTGGAGAGAAAGTATTGATAGGTCCCGTAAGTACCATAGAGGAGGGTAAGAGCTCTTACAGACCTATCAATACTTTCTCTTTACATCTTTGGTTCTAGCAGAATTTGCTGTCCACTCCTAGGGTTGGTTGTTGAAGGATATATTTTCTAATGATACATTCTCTAATGAAGCTCCACGAATTTCTCTAAAGATCTTGCATTAACTTCTCTGAAGAACTTCCCAGAACTTCTCTAAAGAACTTCCCCGAATTTCTGTAAACAACTTTCAATAATCTCTAAAAAACTTCCTTGAATTTATCTGAAGAATTTCCCTGAAATAGTAAACTGGATCTTCATAACCAAGCTCCTTCAGCAGATAAGCCTTAATTTTCGAGCTACAAAAGCGAACAATCCACGATTTTGTCCAGACTTAGCGAGTTTTTCGTTACAAATAAGATGTACATAGCAACTGCTGCATTTTTTTCATTCTCTGTCATTGCTACCGAATGTGCTCATGATTACTTCCGAAATTTATTTTTCAGAATCTCGTAACGTAATACCTGTGACCACAAAGAAAATCAATCGTATGTACACCGAAAAAAGTTAAGTGATAGCGCTGTGGCACAGTTTTCTACTACATAGCTACTATTACCACAAAGCCCTTTCTTTTGCAAAACCGTTTCTTGAATCTTATATAACTATGATATAGATATCTATAATGACTATTTCGTAGTGAACTATAGCATAGATTTCAAGCACCGTGTGGCGGCACCTTTAGCGACGTAGGTTATAATGCGAGTACTACGTCTACATCCCATCTCGAAATGTGGAGATAGATAGTGTGGATTCTGCAGTGAGCCTGAGGTGTGAAGACGTTATGGAAGGCATGGATATAGACGCAGCCAGGGAAGCAGGAAATGGCATTAAACCTCCCTCCCTTAATTTTGATTTAATTTTTCGAATTTTAATGCTTTTTTTCAATTTATTATTATTAATTTTTTATGTTTATCAGATTGCCTCTTTGCCTCAATAAAAAACGAAGTGGCATTGATTTTGTGACAAGTTGTAGCAAAAAAGTGCAAAATGTGGTCACCCGTGAGATTTATTTTTGAATCATTACAAATTTTATTACAATTACAATTAAAAACCCAGCCTATCGAACGTGATGTTTTCTGAACCTGTTATGTTAATAAGGGCAAACATACTTTGTATATAAAAACTTATAAAAGAACTAGAATTACTTATAAAAGAAAGAGAATTCTACCACGACTTTTTGTGCTCCACTAGTGCTAGAAATACCAATGCTGTTATCTTCAATCTGCTCAACCAATAGCAAAATTTGTTGTGATACATTGGAAGGATTATTATAATATGAGATAACTCAATACAGACGTCATCCAAATTTGCCAGATCAACAGGCAATCGGTGATTGGAGATCCACCTGGCACTGGCAAGAATCTTAGAGGCGGACCGGAAAATTCGATGAGCTCCCACTGAAGGATTTGATCCGTTTCTATGGGATGAAAAATGTGCCGAAACCATTGCCGAGTTTCACCGGATGGCATACATGCATAAGAACTCGGTCACTCGATATACCATACAGGGTGAGACCGAAAATAATGCGAAAATGTGCAAACTTGAGTATTGGGTTAATTCGTGTAGCTAGTGACTAATTTCCGTCGAAAGTGCATTTGTTTATGTTTACTTTCAAGTGCTGCATCGTGATCGAATCGGTCCGAATTGCTCGAAACCCGGTGCGTTCCATAAAAAAACGCTATTTGATTACGGACCAGCTCAAGGAACTACGAGTGACACGTTAGAAGAGATTGCTTTCCTTGTTGAAGAAGGAAAAATGATAATTCTTTTCTCCGACGAAAAGCTTTTCAGCATCGATGCTGTGGCCAACAGCCGCACAGACCGGTTCATTTCACTGCAGAAAATGGAGAACGTTCCGGAAATAGTGAAATTCAAATTTCAAACCAAACAACCGGCAGGTGTCATGATGTTTGGCTTGGTGGCGTCCAACGGTTTGAAATTGCCGTCTGTTTTCATTGATGCTGAAGTTAAAAGCAATACCGAAGTGTATATCGGTATTTTAAAGGACCAAGTGCTTCTCTGGGTGAAGGCCAACGTCTCCAAGGACCAAACAGCAGGATGGAGTGCCGTGTCACACGTCCAATCGAACCCAACAATGGTTGAACGATAACATGAAGTTTTGGCAGAAGGATTTGGGGCCTCCTAGCAGTCCAGATCTTAATCCGTTGGATTATTCGATTTGGGCATATGTTGAAGCACGAGCCTGCAAAACATCACACCCTAGTGTGAAAACCCTGAAGTCAACCATAACACGCACATGAAAGTCAATGTCGGAGGAGAAGTTGGCAGCGTTTTTCTTGCCTAAGGTGCCAAAATCGGCATTGAATTCTGTTGGAGACGGCCAATTCAAACCAAATGTGTTGAAGCTAAGCAAAGTTAACGTCAAGAATCTAACGGAAGATGACGAGGACACCGATGAAGAGGACGAAGACGAAAATTCTGACGATTAGAATTTGCCGAGTCAGTGTACCGACGCGTCAATGGAAGAAACGATCCAAAGGAAAGCTTCGAAGAAGAATAAGAAGACAGATGATACAAGCCTATACGGGTTGGAGGCACAGCGGACTTCACCGACGAAGGTCCAGTTGGCCACGAGGAAAGGGTTGACGTTTAAGCTCCCAAAGTTCTCGGGCAAACCAGCACAATGGCCTCTGTTTTACGCACCTTACAAAACCTCGAACGATACCTGTGGCTACATGAATCATGAAAATCTCATGCGACTGCAGGAAGCACTCGAAGGTGATGCCATCGAGCTGGTATCTGCCCAGCTGCTTCTTCCCGAGTCAATTCCGAGGGTCATCGAGAAGCTGCGTCGGCATTACGGCCGCCTTGACAAGCTGCTCGAAAGTCTACTGGAAAAAGTCAACCGTCTGGACCCACCAAAAGCGAATAGCCTTCGGAGCTTCGTCCCATTTGGAAACACAGTGGAGCAGCTCTGCAGCCACTTAGAAGCTGCTGATTTGAGACAACACCTCGTCAATCCGCTTCTGATAAAGTCGCTAGTCGCCAAACTGCCGGATCGCGAGAGACGCGAATGGGTGCATCACCGGAATAGCCGTGGTGAAACAACGTTGCGGACGCTGACGGATTTCCTGATGGGCATAGTCGCAGATGCCTGCGAAGCCAATGTTGAGATGGAGTTTGAGCCGGCGCTTCAGTCAAAAGGATCTTCACATACCGGGAAAAAGAAACCAAAGGAGAAGGGTAATTTATACGTCCACAGCGAAGCCAGCAGTTCGGGTGTCACCACAAGCGAGGAGAAGAAGCCGAAACCGTCGGCGAGTGCAGGGAGTTCCACAATCCGCTTATGCATCCCGTTGGAAACGTGGTCGGGTTCAGTGCGCACATCCGGACGAACTGCTCGATGGCGGAAGAAAGCTGACCGACGAGATCCTGGTGATAACACTGGCAGAAGCATCGGATATGATCAACACGCGACCGTTGACTTATTTACCGCAGGATTCGGAAGAAGCTGAGGCACTGACTCCGAATCACTTTTTACGTGGAACAGTGTCGGGTGCAGATTATGAGGTGGATGAAGGATCGACAAATCTAGGCGAAGCTTTGCGAAATGTCTACAAGCGATCGCAGTTTCTCGCGGACCGAATGTGGGAAAGGTGGAGCAAGGAGTACCTTCCGACAATCAACCAACGATCGAAATGGTTCGATGAATAGTAGCCGCTCGAAGAGGGCGACCTAGTATTCATTATCGATTTTAAGAATCGAAAGTCCTGGAGACGAGGCATCGTTACGGCAGTGATCAAGGGCTCGGATGGGCGCAGTCGGTAGGCGGATGTGATGACCGCTGATGGTAAAGTGCATAGAAGAGGAGTTGTTGTGAATCTAGCGGCGTTAGAAATTAGGTAAATCCGCGAATGCCGGATGTTACGGGCTGGAGTGTTGCGCCGCTGCTTAGACACCCCTAGTTTCACAGCATAAGTCAACATGACAGTACGCATTAGTTAGTGAGTTCGCTGGCGTTAGTAGAGAGCGATGAAGTGAGAGTCAGTAGAAGTATGAGTAGAGTCAAAAACCAAAACAAAGGCATAAAGTAAATAATGGACTAAGTGGAAGAAACGATACTCGCCATTGTAAATAATTAGTCGTTGGCAAAAGTTTACAACAAGTGCAATTTATTTCAGTTTGGATTGATTTGTTAATACAGAGTGAACAGTAATTTGAATAAATTAATGAAAAGCGATTAGATTGCAATCCGATAGCGTAGGTGAAAAAACAAGTGGTTAGTGTACAAAACAAAAACAATATACTTTATATAAAGTATACTTCCCCAGTCGCCGTGATTTACCGGATAATAGCTGCAACGGAAAATTACCTGCAGACGAAAAAGAATATATTTCCGCAAACCTGTCTAGTCTGTAAGTAGAAAAATATAGAGAATTAGTAAAATGATGATAGAAAATTTATATTTGAACACAAACAGCACCTAAATACGGTCTACTATTAGGGTAGCGCTTCCCAGTATCGACCCTTAGGTTAGAAGTGTTAGAAGAGAAAGTTGTGGAAAAGGAAACCACTTCTTGTAAGCACTGGATAAGTTAACGGGAACAACAATAATAGAGTTATATCTACATAAGAAGCAGTTGATTAAGATGTTAATCTTTCTTTTTGAAAAATTCTCGAACTTGCTGTGGTTCACCCGCCATCAGCTTCCGTACGGTATCCTCAGATACGCCCACAGTGACGATTCTCGATCTTCTCTCGAAATCATCGGTACCATTTGCTTTCATCTAAGTTTCGAAGAGTTTCCGCTCAACTAGACCTAGTATTTCTCTATTGAACGAGCTTCTGGACAGTTTGGTGGATTGGATGGTTTTGGCACGTATTTGACATCATATACTTTATACCATTCTAGGACGGATTTCGCATAGTGACAAGAGGCCACATCATGCCAAAACAGAGCTGGAGAGTCGTGGCTTCTGATGAACGGCAGCAACCGCTTTTGCAAAAAAAAATGCTTCGTACACATCCTGATGGATAGTGCCGGTAGAGACGAAACTTTTAAATTTTCGACCACAACTACATATGGCCTGCCAAATCAAATACTTCTTCGGGAATTTGGACACCTTCTTTGTCCGGAAATGCTCGGCCATCGCATTCTTTTGCATTGCGGTTTAACAAACCAGACCCGGAAACTGTTCGAAGTCTTCGATTACGTATATTTCGACGTCCATAATGATACAAGAATATGTTTGCTTGGAATTGGTGTAGAAGGAGATGTTCGCTCATCACCATGAGGCACCAAGAGTGAACATTGATGAAAGATAGAACATAGAATGAAAGATATGAAGAGAAAGTGTTGAAAGTTCCGTCAGTGTGCGGCAGGTTGGAAATAGAACAGATGGTTTTGAAAATTGAACGAAAGGCATGTGTACAGTGGTACTCGAACCAAGGAAGTCACCTTTTGCCTAACATCCCACTGCAGGGTAGGTCGAGGCACGGACAAATGCCCCACCTCAACAGGCAAAAGATTACGTTTTGAAGGCGCTCATGTACCACTGATGGCTTTGTGATAGTTATTCTAGCGATATATTGCGTGCACTCTACACTGAAACTTAATTTTCGTTTGTAATACGAAATCTAAGGTAGGACTAACAAATCTATTCGTTGTTTTCTGCAACGAAACTAATTTGTACTTTTTAAGAAGCTACCTTCGT
The DNA here is from genome assembly GCA_034211315.2 of Aedes japonicus. Taxonomy (NCBI): domain Eukaryota; kingdom Metazoa; phylum Arthropoda; class Insecta; order Diptera; family Culicidae; genus Aedes; species Aedes japonicus. The sequence goes on from JASCZW010006499.1 coordinate 29,375, forward strand.
ATTTAATGCTACACGCGCCACTGTCACAGACACTAAGCATTTGTTTACAAAGAAAGAATTTGTTCATTCTACGAAAACAATACAAAGAGCTACGAGTAATTTGTTACCAATAAAAAAGAAACGTCTCTCTGGTGGTTGCATGAACAACTGTCAGATCTACTTTATCGGCTCAAAATATAATTGGAACCACGAGAAATTGTTTGTGACATGGGGGATTCGATCCTGCATTTTCCGGAAGAGCTGTTATTGAGTCCGTGGATGTTCTCACTAGGCCATGTGAATCATGAGAAGTTACTTAATTATTGTGCATGAGGTTCTTACTCTCGACAGCGCTTTTATTTCTATTTTGGGATAAATTAATGCTTCCCGTCATCCCAGCAGGAACACCAACATTTATAAGTACTATCGAAGAGAAGCAGTTATTGGCTGGTCTTCACGAAATCAATTTTGTGCATTGTACAAATAAGGTGTAATGATGACATTTCGTTTGATGACAAACAATATGAATGTTTCGTACAATTTACGAGATATTGGTTCTATGTTAAAAATCCATGTTTACGAAACGAGTGAAAGCTAATTTACGAAAATAAATTTTCAGTGTATTTTGATGCGCACATGGGCGAGGAACTCTCGCCTTTTTGGGTTTGTTTTGATTCGCAACGTCTGAGATCACACAAGTTTTTCTCGTCGTCTCTAACGTAGAGACCTTTTCACGATTTCAACATTATTTGCCTGGACCAAGATGCTTATGACAATAACGGATTAGCAACGCTGAGCGGTCAATCATGCTCATACTCAAGCTATTTCAAGTCATTATTGTAAAATAAGATGGCAAAACATTTGCTGCTTGCAGTTCCAAAAATCTACCTATTCAAGTGCCGTTTACCTTTCCCGCTTCATCCAACCCAAGAGCACGAAGAGCAAAGGAGATTTCCGACCGTGTGAGTTGTCCACTCTGAGGGGACTGCCGCAAAGCTTCCATCGGCACCGTTGTGTAACGAACCCACAATGGTGGAAAGTGAAGAAGCTACTTAGCCTTACCTGCGCTGGTTGAATGGAACTTCTATTGGGGAGTCAGAGTTCGTTTCGGTTGCGGGGGGGCAAATGGTAAGTGGACCAGCTGGGTCGAATATCGAATTTTCTGCTTGTTTCTTTAAGAGAAAATCCCAGTCGATGCTTTAGAAGATTCGAATTTTCCACAACCTGTCACTTGCAATCAACCCAATTTCGGCCTACTGTTTCATCTCGAAGATCACAACACTAATTATCGTTACCGCAGAATTCCACGCTTATTAGAAGCCACTCTCTGTATCCCTCTGCCGTAGTACTCAATTATAAATTAGCTGATAATTGAATCACGGATCACTTCCTGTCGCCGTCGCCGTCGTCGTCTTGCTGGATCTGCCCTTTTCCTGTGCCCAAGGGAGATGGTGGTGAACTTCCTCCGTCTGCTACTTGTAATTATGTATCCCTTTCCCCTTTTGAGCTAAGCCAAATGAAAGACGACGCACATTTCACCCAGCTGTCTGGCACTTACAGTCACTGAGTGAAAATTGAGCAGACGAAGGAGTTGTGTTTTGGTGGTTGATATTATCTTGTCAAAATTGGCTCTTCCCGGGAAAGCACAACCGTATCAATCGTGCCATATCAGTTGCTCAGCATCACAAGTGTAGCATATGTAGAGAGCACATCGTTCGGAGCAAGACAACTAATTTTCCGGTTAATTAATTATTGAATTAATTCTATGCCTGCAGGAGAAAATTGTGAAAAGTGGGTTGAGTGTTGATTTCGGTTCTAGCTGCTTGCGTTGTTGCAAAACTGAAAGATATTCGAGCTGTCACAATTTGATATCCTCATTTGATGATATCCAGGCTGGTTCGCTGCCGTTCTTCTACCCTGCAGTCTAAATCATCGTTAAGCTGTGATGAATTTGTTCCGTCGGAGATGGTCAAGTTTTGATTGCCACATATCACGGACGGTGAAGTTTTCTAATCCCTCCTTCCACGCCGAGATGGTCAGCACCCCCTCCCCTCCCCCCTTCTTCACGAGAAGCTAAGAAGTGTGAGACCAAAACTTCCCCAATTGCTAGGCTCAATTACGTTCGATTGATCTTGGACGGGAAAGTTGGTCCTTCCTGCTGCTTCCCCCTTGTGTACAGGAGAGAACTTGATGCCACCATTTAATTTCCTCGGCCGATTGCGTGTGAGATTGCGTTCTGTCCCGAGTTGGTGATGGAAAAAGTTTTCCACTCTGCCCGGCTAATCAGGATTCCGGTGATCATCTTGACCGCGGGGGAATTTGTCTGCAGTTTATGTGCGCCATTGTTTCCGTGTATTGAAGGGCGGAATCGGCGATGGAATGATCCTGTTCTGTTCGTGGTTGATGTGATTGTCACTCCGCTCGGTGGTTGGGTTGCAATTTGGATGATTTAGTTTTTTTGGAAAGTTGACGTGGAATTGAGGTTGCTGTGGGTTGAGATTGGAGGCACACATTGTTATAGTTTTTTTTATACTTTTCTTTGCAATTATTTCTGCCACTTATTGGTGAACCTAAACAACCTAGTGACACTTTTAACCATGGTTCATTCATGTTAGTTGGTGTATTAAGTTTATGACAGTGCAAGCTAATAATTCTGATTCTTATATTTGATTTTTATTCTGCTTCCATCCTGTTGCTTTTCTTCTTTGATTCTATTTTTTCTTTCATTTCATTTTATCCCCTCATCTAAATATTACCTCATTCACTTCGCTCCTTTTCTTTCACTGTTTCCATACGTTTCTTCTCAGCTATTTCTCCTCTTCTAATTTTTATTTTCACCACGCTTTTTCAAATTAGTTTTTTACTGTTGCTATTATTATTTTTAGCTTCTTAGGTATAAATTTTTCATCTTGTTTTCCTGCTCCATTCTGTTACTTCTTCCTCATGTCACCTCGATCCTTCTTTCCATCGTTTACTCCGTATTCGTATTAGTCAAGTTATTAATACACAACACTGAAGAAGTCTGCACATTGTAGACGAAATACGCGTATGTGTCAAGATAAACAAAAAAGTAGTTGGAATATAATGAAAAATACTTATCCTTCCCCTCATTTATAGTTCCAAGTATTCCACTAAAGAGCTCACACTTTGTAGGATTTATAATTACTCTGTTTTTCTCTTTTTCAATTTAGCCTGCTTCTCGCATTGCTTCTACTACATTCTCGCTTTATCGTTTGTCAACATCCTGTCTTAAGCTTTTTTTCTCAAGTCAGCTGCATTCTACATTATTTTGCAACCCTTATACCATTCTTCCGATTGTTTGTTCCTAATCTATGTTTGCTGCACCACCTTTTAATTTATTTTATTTTACTTCTCTTTGTTTCTTCTTCTGCACTTCTCTTCATATTTTTTCTCATTTAGAGCATTTGCAATAAGTTTGTTTCTCGTAAGTATTCCAAAAGCCATTCTTCACCTTGATTATGGCTCAACTGGAAAACTAGTTTCGAGAAAATCAAAATCGAAAAAATAATATCGAAAATCGAGATTTGCTTTTGGCTTGCTCTCAACTTAGTGTTCTAAATGCACTTCCACAGTTATTATTGAAAGCTTTCGATGAAAGGTACAATTGTTGCATTAGTATGATTGTGTGGCAATTACAATCATACCCTATGTCCAGGAAGTTGAGAAATTTTCCTAAACGAAAAATTCTTAGGCCAGACCGGACATCGAACGCTGCCACCTCCATCATGGTGCTGTTTTGTAGCTACGCATTTACCGGCTGAGCTAAGCCCATGCATAACGCATTTGTGGCACTTCACAGCGAATTTTCTTCCAAAAAATGCGGTCGATTCATCATCGGCAGTATCCTCCTGACAGTCCGACCACTTTGATTACACTGCCAGTAGCCTCTGTTTCACCAGATCGAGGGTTAAGCACTGTTTGCTTACGTCATCCAGCGCCGTTACCAACGGGTCGATCGAATCTGGTAGGGTCAGAAAAAGTTGAGACACCAGATCTTCCTGCGGACTCGGCAGTATCTTTGTACTTATCTTTGATTTCTATTCTGCTTCGATCTTGTTGCTCCTCTTCTTTGTTTCTATTTCTTTTTTAATTTTACGCTATATCGCTGTCTAAATATTTCATTATCCACTTCGTTTGTCTTCTTCAACTGCTTTCATCCGTGTCTGTTCTTTTATTTCTCCTTTTCAACAGTCTGTTTCCACTTCTCCGTTTTTAATACCTTTCTTCTGTTAATATTCTTCAATTTTGCTTCTTAAGTATGCATCATTCTGTTTATTTTTCTGCTTCGTTCTGCTGTTTCTTCCTCATGTCACATCGATATTTTCTTTTGCTCCTCCCCTCCGTTTCTCATTTTTAACAATTTCCTTCTTCTGCTCATTTTGGTTTTCTTCTTCCGTTTATTTTCACGTTTTTCTTCTTTTGGTTTTTTAAGTTTACTTATTTTCCTTCACTGTTTATCTTTATCGTTGATTCTTCAATTCTCTCAATTTATTCCATTTCACTTTATAATTACTCTTGTTTTCTCTTATATACAGCCTGCTTCTAGCATTGCTTCTGCTACATTCCCGTTATATACTTTGTCGACTTCCTTTTTTCAGCTTTCCCGAGTCAGCTGCATTGTATCTTCTTCCACTTTTCTTGTACTATTCTACCGATTGTTTGCTCTTAATTAATGTTTACTGTTCTACTCTTATTTTTGTTTAGTTCAGCTTTTCTTTGTTCCATTTTCTGCACTTATCCTAACATTTTTTTTCTCATTTAGAGCATTTGAAATGAGTTTGTTTATCGTTAGTATTCCAAAAGCAGCACTTCTTCTTTTTAGTCGTTTCAAGTTTATTGCTTGCTCTCAACTTAGTGTTCTAAATGCACTTCCACAGTTATTAATTAAGAGTTTCCCGAGCAAGAGACACTAATATATGAATACCTAATTTTGATCTTGATGAGTGGCCTTGGTATTAAAGATCTCAGATTAAGAGGTAAAATACCTAAGCAAAATACCTAAGAATTGCAAACAAAATATCTTTCCAATAACAAAACTTGATATTTCGGATACATGGGAATACATGTGAGTTACTATTTTGGTATTGTTTTACCTCAGTTTGTTATTCACCTAACATTGTGGGAGCAATTTCATCGTATTATCCTCAGGTATTTTACGTCTTAAATTCCAAGGCCAGGTACCATTTTTGCATTAGTTTGATTGTGTGGCAAGAACAATCATACCTTATGCCAAGGCAATCAAGAAACTTTCCTTAACGAAAAATTCCTAGACCTGACCGGTAATCGATCCCAACCACCTCCAGCATTGTGTTGCTTTGTGGTCGCGCCTTTACCGACTGAGCTAAAGGAGAACCTAGCACATTTGTTAGAAAACAGCTGTAATAACTTGATTGTGACTCTACTGAGTCAAAAGCAAGTTAGTGCTACCAATATCGTCAGTTTTGCTTTATGTGCTAGGAAGGTTTGTCAAGTCGACTCCATATTTTGCTCTATTTGCTTCATTTTTTCTTCAGTGCAGAATTGCTTGTCGAACATAGATGACCGTCCTACAACATTTGCATATTCTTGTTTTTTATTATTATTATTAATAGTGACCCCTTACAACAGGATGGTGCATTCATGTAATACAGAAATATCCCATCCATTAACATCTGCATATATCATTCCTCGAGTATATCTTCTTCAACTCGTTTTCATTTCCATCATTTTCAACATTTTTTCTTTATTTCTCTTTTTCCACTGCTTTACTTTAATGTTTCCTACTTCTTGTGATTCTCCTACTTTTCCTTCCTCGTTTATTCTCTCTTCTTCTCTTACATTTCTCTTTCCACTTTTCTTCTTCTGCTTGTCTTCTTCTGCATTTTTAGTTCTGTTTCTTTTCCTCAACTAGTCGTTCAACTTTTTGTGCTTTCGTTCATCCGTTTCGCTTCTTCGTCTTCTATTCTTCCACTTCATCCACTCCACTTTTCTTTGTCTTCGACTTTTTTTTTTACATTTCTCTCCTCTATGTTACCTTCTTCTATTTTACTTTTTTCGCTCCCTCCTCTGCTTTGCTTCTTCCGGTATTCCTCTTTCAATTTACTCTGCTTTCGATGGTCAATTTATTTACTTCGACTTCTTTTCATAGTTTCCTTAACTTTTCTTTAGTGGGCTAGTGGGTTTCGTGGTCAAGCGGTTAGCGGTGTCACCCGTCTTTCCGGCGTTTGCCATGAAGTGAGTGTTCGATTTCAGCTCCAGCCTGTGGCACGTTTTGCAAGAAGAAAATGTCCAAACTGGTGAATTGGGATTCTGGTTAAGTTGTCCGTTATAATTCGTTATATGTTCAGTCTGTTCAACTTTTAGTTGAAGACAGTGTAAATGTCTATTTAAGTCATCGCTGCTTTTTGCTTCAGTTTTCTTCTTCATCATCCGATGATTATGTTCTACTGCTAATCTTGTTCCGCTTCTTTTTCCCCACTGTTCTTCTTTAGTTTGTCTTCTTCCGTAGTTGTATCCATCGTTTTTTCTTCTTTCGCTTCTGTTCCTCAGCTTTCCTTCATCCGCTTCTGTTTGTCCGTCCGGGTGAGCATCATACACGTTTTAGCTTTCTTCGTTTACTTCATCACCTTATTTCATTTTCTGATCCCCATACAGTTGTCAACAAAGTCCCGTTTCCCTCAGAAATTCATGTAATTACCTTCTCTGTGCACTGAAAATGATATTATAGTTTATACTAAAAAAAATTGAAATTAGAACTAACGAATCTGTAACTGTAACGAAACTGATTTGTTGTTTTTATGAAGATATCTTCGTAATTAATGGTACACGTGCAAATGTCCAAACACGAAGCATTTGTTCACAAAGAAAGAACATTCGTTCATTGTACGAAAACAATACAAAGAGATACGAACACTCTGTCACATGTTAAAAAGAAATGTCTTTGCTTGAATGACTGGCAAACCAACTTTATCGACTCGAAATGTACTAGAAAAAAAAAACACACATTTCATTTATGTTTCTGACATGGGATTCGATCCTTTATTTTTGAGACGGCCATGGTGACTCATGAGAAGCTACCTAATTTATAAGTATGATGTTAGAACTCTCTACAGTGCTTTAATTTGTATTTTGGGATAAATTTATTATTTCCGCCTATGCAAGCAGCAACACCACCATGCATTATTTATTGGTAAAAAAAAATAATTCTATCTCATCTACGTATCGTTTTATAACAGTTTTTCTAACGTTCCTCTAACGTGAAAAAACAGTTTTTTTGCTGTAACTTTTTTATTTCAATTTGAATTTGAAAACGTTGCGTAGATGGCTTTTAGGGTATAAAAGGGACGCACATTTTGAAGATAAAAGAAAGTTGCTATTTATTGTATTAGAAAAGTTGTAGGAGTTAAAGTGTAAAAAAAGAAACGTTTTTGGAAGATATCTTATTCCTGTATTTGCAAATATTTGCAAACACAGAGTCCGTGAACTGAAAGTACAAACTTCCATCTACAAGATCTATGCAAAATTGTTTGTCCCCTTTTGTCCCCTTTAGGCAAAAAAATCTTTTTAAATTTGGTAGTTTTACATTTTTTCTCGAGTATTTTATGAAAATGTTTATATTTTTAAATTAATCCATCTCCGTTAATTTATTAACATTCATATCACAGACATACAGACATAACACATCGAACATTTTTCACTACAAATCATGGTCACTAACACACCTGCGCCATCTGTTGAGCACACTATGATGGATGACTAAGCTGAATAGATGGCAGTAGTGTGTTAACGTCAAACGAAATCGGCTATACGTACTACCTGTGGCGATATTACCAACTAAGGAACATTTGAATTGACCGTTTAATGGGTAATCGATGAAGAAACTGCAAGTATTATGTGTGTTTGTCTGTGTTAACATATTTTAATCTTCGTTTGACGTTAACACACTACTGCCAGTGAAATTTTTTAGTAAGCAATAATAACAAATATTTAATTATTAGTAATCGGCTTTAAGACAAGTGAAGACCCTTTTTCTCGATTACCTACTTAAAGAAACTTTAAGGTATCGTTTGATAAATTTACATTTGTTTATCCTGGTGGTTTTCCAATGATTTGGTAAAAATACAAAATAAAATGTAGTAAAAAGGATTTGCTTTGAAAAGGTGGGCTAGGTATACCAACGTAATTTGTACCTTCTGAAAAACCACTTAAATTTGGGCAATTATTCATCATGGTTGTATTTAAAGTAAGTGTTTTCTACAAAATAGTATTCCTTACCATTGTCCATGTCTCTGTAGGTAGGGGGATAAGGAGCCAGTGAGCCACCCTAAATGGCGTCAAATCAAATGGAAGTGCCCAACGCATTTTGTACAAACGGCAGCGAAATTCGAAGTTATCGGCACGCAATCTTGCCAAGAAAATAAAACTACCGAAAAGTACCGTGTTTTGTGTTTGCAAATCATTTGATCAGCACTTGCCTGGGGATCGGAAGATTGGAAGTGGAACAAATCGAAAAGTTTGTTCCCGACAAATGGACAAGAATGTGATAACCATTGTTGAGAAAAATCTCAATCTCTCTGTGCAAAATATGGCTCGCAAGTTGGGAAGACACAATCATATTTCCAAAAGTTAAACAGAGGCAAGCACTGAAAGCGTACACAGTGAAAAAGGTGCCCAACCGTGATGCCAAGCTGAATTTCACTGCAAAAAGTCGTGCTAAGGAGCTTTACATTTATTTTTCGCCAACATTTTCTTGTATCATAATGGAAAACATTAAGCAGCTTCAAGGTTGGTTTTTATATTGCAGTGTAAAGAAACGCTATTGTCGAATAATTCCGGACAGGTGTCCAAATTCCCGAAAAAGTATTTGATTTGGCAGACAATATGTATTTGTGGTCGAAAATCTAAACGTTTCGTCTCTACTGGCACTATCAATTAGAACTCAATAAGACTCTCCAGCTCTGTTTTGGCCTGAGTAGGCCTCTTGTCACCATGCGCAATCCATCCTGGAATGGTACAAGAGGTCAAATACGTGCCAAAAACAGCCAATCCACCAAGCCGTGCATTCACGACGTTTTCGATCTCCGTGAGCGTGTTCCTTGATTCTTCGTCCGTGAGCTTACAGACTGGACGAATCGCCATCAGATTAGTCTTCACCGTTCGGATCAATTTTTCCCAGCAGCCGCCCATGTGGGGCGCAGCGGGAGGGTTGAAAATCTATTCTGTGTCCGGGCTTTCGAACTCTGCCATCATCACTGTTTGGTTGATTCCAGCCACAGCGTCACCTAATTCTAGGCTGGCGCCGATAAAATTCCCGCGATCGCTATATATCCTTTTTGGAGTGCCTCTGCGCGAGATAAAATTCTGCAGGCCCATTATGCACGAGTTGGTGCTGAGGGAACTTACCAACTCAATGTGAATAGCACGGACCGTTAAGCAAGTTATCAGCATTCCCCAACGCTTCTCCGTCCTTCTGCCGAGAACTACCTCCATGGGACCAAAGTAGTCCACACCGACAAATGTAAAAGGGTGTGTGTACGCTGCAAGCCTTGCCGCTGGAAGGTCTGCCATAATTGGAGGGCGAGGAACTGCAGTCTCGTTATTGCATCGCTTGCAATTTTTACGAACCTTAGTATTTGCGACACGAATGCGGGGAATATGAAATTTTTGCCTTACTTCATTGACTACGGTTTCGTAATTGCAATGATGGTTTCTCTGGTGGTAGTCCGTAATCACTAGTGTGGTAATATGATGATCACGAGGAAGAATTATTGTGCATTTGGTGTCATCACTGACAAATTGACACGAGCCGTTTCTGCTTCGCATCCTTAGAAGTCCTTGTCCATCTATCCATGCGTTGAGCTTGTACAGTAAGCTAGATTTTGCAACGAGTTTTATGGAATCACTTGACCGTGCTTGCAGAAGGGTTGCTACCTCGTCCGGAAAACCTTCTCGTTGCGCCACACGAAATAGATATGCTTCAGCTTCTCTAAGTTCCGTCATCGTCAGCGGTCCTAGATAGGTTTGCTTCCGTTCCACTTTGCTTCGCAAGTTGAACAGAAAACGAAAAACGAATGCCACACTGTTCCGTAGACGTTTCCAGTTTGAGAAACTCTCCATGTGTATAGGTGAACTGCGCGAAGCAGCGCGATGAACCAGTAAATGTGGACGAAGTTCGGTGGTAGTTGATGAGCGCAGGGAAGGAGATTCAGGCCATCTCGTTTTTGGCCACCAACGAAAATCCGGACCAGTAAACCATCTGCTCTCTGGTGTAAGATCTAGTTCACGGTCCCACTTTGTCCCATCGTCGGCTACGTTCAGCTTTGTAGGGCCACTTTTCGGGTTCAGACGTTTCAAGAATCTCGCTCACTCGAAAGGCTACAAACTGTGAGTAGCGCCGGTGATCTGAGTTGATCCAATAGAGCACGTCTCGTGAATCTGACCAGTATACTCGTTGAGTTATGCGGAGCGATAGCGAAGAGATTATGGCCTGTGAAAGCCTCGCGCCAAGGACAGCAGCCTGAAGCTCCAACCGAGGTATTGACAGGAATTTCAGCGGGGCCACTCGTGCTTTCGAAGCAACTATTGGGCATTTCGTAGATCTGTTGGACTCGAATCGAAGAAAAGCTACCGCAGAAAATCCATTTTCGCTGGCATCGACGAACGTGTGGAGTTGGATATTGGTACAGCTGTTTAGGAGCATAGAAGAGCTATAGCAGCGTGGAATGCGGACGGTCTCTATTTGGGGGAGAGCTTTTGTCCATAGTTGCCACTTCCTGTATAAGTCTCCTGTAACTCCTCGTCCCACTGGATCTTTGATCGCCAGACTTCCTGAAGCAAGATTTTCAGAAATATCAAGAAGTGTGCGACGAGTCCCAAAGGATCAAAAATCGTCATCAAAACACGAAGCATTTCTCGTTTAGTGGACGGTCGTTGACCTGCCAGAAGGAGCAAATCGTAGCGGTTCCATCCTACTTTGAACAAAAACTCGTCCGTGGATGTACTCCACCACATACCAAGAACTTTCTCCATGGCTATTTCTGAAGAAAGATCCATATCCTTCTCCGAAGTATCGCCTTCTTGAAGAGCCGTAAGCACCGTTTTGGAATTGCACATCCAATTTGGTATTTCAAACCCGCCCTGAGCATGTTCAAATTTTACTTCTTCCGCCAGCCGAATGGCTTCATTCTCCTCATCCACGCTTGCCAGTAAATCGTCCACGTAATGGTGTTTCGTTATGCGGTTGGGTGTGTTGCACGAAAACGCTCCGCATTTAAATTTTTGACATATTGGGCGCAGCATGGGGAGCAGCTAGCACCAAAGCTCATGACTTGTAAGATGTAGACAGCGAGTTCACCGTTTTTATCTACCCAAAAAAACCTCTGACAATGCTGGTCTTCAGTTTGCATCAAAACCTGATGAAACATCGCACGAACGTCTCCAGATAGTCCGATTCGACCTTGGCGAAATTTTAACAACGAACACAATAGGTCAGGACCCTTTAACAAGGTGGTGTTCAACGAAACCCCGAAAGTTTTGGCTGCTGCGTCCCACGTAAGTCTTACCTTTCCCGGCTTGTTGGGGTTTGTAACCGGAAATATGGGCAAATACCAAACGCGTGGGTACGGATGACTAAGTTCCTCTACTTCCAACTTTCTGGCACACCCCTTGATTACATAGTCGGCGATCTTACCATTTAGTATTTCTGCTAACTGAGGGTCGCGTTCCAATCGCTTTTGCAGTTGCTGATGACGACGCAAAGCCATCGCTTGGTTGTCTGGTCCTCCAAGCCGCACGCGTCGACTGTCGCACAGAAGTTCCGAACATTCACAGCAAAATCTACAATGGTCTCAATCCTATCTTCCCTCATCGCCAGAACACTGTTGATTTTGGAGATCAGGGAATATACAATCGCCTCCGGCTGTCCAAAAAGCATACATAAGGTGTCCATTGCACGTTGCACATTCGTTGGGTGCATGAGCAAACTTTTTACTGCCTCATAAGCTTTCCCCTTGATGCACTTTTGGAGACGAATGATATTCTCGTCGTCTGTAAACCCGCACATTGCAGTGGTGTTATTAAACGTTGATAGGAAAATTGACCATTCTTCGGGTTGGCCAGAGAACGGGGGCAAGTCTCTCGATATGGCTTGACGAGCAACGAGTTGTTGACTTGTTGGTGGTTGATACTGCGATACGGATACCGGCGACGGTAGCACCACGTTGCGACTGGCCCGCCAATATGCCGGCTTACCCTGGGATACAGATGGGCATGGAGAACAATTAATTGGGACTCCGGGCTCATGCGATGGAATTGCCAAAGATCTGCTTTCATCGCTGTGTAGACGACTAGCATGACTAGGAGCCCATCTCGGTTCTGGCATTGTGCTGTGTTGGATCGACGATGGATGCTGGACGAGCAGCTTCGGCAGACTGGATTCCTGAACAGACAGTGGAGTCTTCAATGAATCAGAGAATTTCATACAAAGCTTCCCTTCGTCGAACAAAGTGTTCGTCTTTCGCACACAGCTTTCCACTCTACTGGAACCTGCCCCATACGACGATCCTGAGCGGCTGCTCATTTGCTCGAGGATGCTGTATTTCTTTTGGATGTACTCCCGGTGAAGAGCATTTTCTTCCTCTAGTTTCTGAAGCTGCAATCTCAGTGACCTTTGGGAGGAGCTCGAATTTTCGGTTCCAGATCTCGCTTTATCCAATCGTTTCTCCTTCTCTGTCTGAGGTATTCGTACAGAAGGAAGCACTTCTGAATCTGCCGAAACGGTTATATCTGGTGGCACAATGGGTGTTGGATTTTCCCGCCGTGCGGCACTCCTGGTGACTACTCGTAACGTGTTGGTGGGTTGTTTCGTTCCTGCTAAAGAAGCCTTTTCGCCGCTTGACTTTTGCTGCTGATCCCGCCTATTGGCACTATTAGTTGTTGGGAGTTGTTGATCGCCTGTTGAGATTGTTTGCTGGCCCCTTGGTTCGGCTGCGCATTTAGAACAAAGCCAGTCCACGTTTTCAACATCCTCTGTAGCTCCCACGCATGAGAAATGGTGCCAGTCGTGGCACCGGTCACACTGCACCATAGCATCGCTGTCGGGTTCCATGCAAGACTTACACGATCTTCCTGGAAGATGCCCCATTCCATCCGTTCTGACCTTCACCACTGGAATACTCTCTGTTCTGAATGAAGTACCATCACCATTATCGACTCCACCTGCAGACCGGCCACCTTTTGACGCATTCGCATCCGATTTATTCGTCTGACGGCTTGACATAATCGATTAAACGAATTTTATAATTTGTTGGTGCACCGTCAAATTAAAAAGAGCGTTTCCGAGTTTATAACTGTTTATTTTTGAAGTAGTTATAAAATTCCTGGGGATGATTTCGATTTCATTACGTATTCTTTATATTCAACTTAAGACTACTTACGTTTACTATACGCTCGGCAACTTTCGATGCTCTGACGGTGATTATGCTATGGCAAACCAACTAATTAATTATATCCTGGATTCAGTGTGCCGTTTTGTCGGATAAGCTGATGTAGAAAACTGTTATTTATTTCTCATATTATTTAACATAATTCACTGCTAACTACTAACAATGGTAAATCGATAAATTCGCACTAGTTTTCAGACAATCAACTCAAATCTCTTTCAACTGACTACTTCACAATTGGAATGTAAACAATTCAATTCTTCCTATTATCTCCCTTATCAACTGTAAGTTTGTCTTATCAAGGCAGTCGATGTAGGTGCTGCATCTTATCCTTGTAGTGGTGCATGTGGAAGCGTTGCCAGTCTGATGGAACTGCGCACCGATAACAGTCTGAAGGCATTATACTGCTCTTTGGTTCGCCCTTTCTTGGAATACTGTGCCATCGTTTGGTCTCCTTTCTACCAAAACGTAGTCCAGAGGATCGAAGCTGTTCAGCGAAGGATCTCCGTTTACAACAGTTCTTCGTGTTCCGGCACTCAAGGACCAACTACGGCAAACACGAACCTGTGCAAAGCATGTGCCGCGTTTTCAACAGCTGCTATAATGTGTTTGATTTTAATGTATCCCGTGAGGTTAATAAACGTTGTTTCCGTATATGTCTTTGTTAAGTTTTGTTAATTTTCGATTGTAATTTAATTTTTTAAAGGGTCATTGGGATGAACATTTTTATCTGTTGACGAAAATGATTGTACATTAATTGTTATGTTATGTATTCTCCGTGCGAGGAGTAACGATTATGATGTAGAAGGAGATGTTCGCTCATCACCATGAGGCACCAAGAGTGAACAACAATGTTTTTGGCTAGAATGAAAGATGTGAAGAGAAAGTGTTGAAAGGTCCGTCAGAGTGCGGCAGGTAGGAAAATTAACAGAAGTTTTTGAAAATTGAGCGAAAGGGCATGTATCCAATGGTACTCGAACCATGGACGTCAATCTTTGCCTAACATCCCACTGCGGGGTAGGTTGTAGCGACGGAACAAGTCCGCCACTTCAACAGGCAAAAATTGACGCATGGAAAGACGCTCATGTACCACTGTGGCTTGTATAGTTTATTCTTAGCGATCTATTGTGTGCACTCTGTTTACTGATGCGCACATGGGAGAGGAACTCTCTCCTTTTTTTTTTGGGTTTGTTTTGATTCGCAACGACTGACGATCACTAATGTTTTTTCTCGTCGTCTCGAAAATAAATGAATAAATAAATAATGAGGAGAAAGCAAATGGTACCGATGATATTAAGAGAAGATGGAGTAACGTCACATCGGGCGTTTCTGAGGATACTGTACGGAACCTGATGGCGGATGTTCCACGGAAAGTTCGAGAGATTTAAAGAAAGAAGGATTAACATCTTTATTAACTGCTTCTTATGAAGATATAACTCTATTATTGTGAAATAAACTATCAGTTTTGTTGAATTATATGTGATTTGTGTTGTTGCTATTGTTTTGGTATTAGAAAACGTTATTACTATCGCTTCAATCGCTATAATGAAGCTGAAGTCATAGTGTCCACATTATTTAAGTTGAACAAATTTCCCCGACACACTCTTCCCAACCAACTCAAACAGGAAAATGTTCCGGCCATGGGGAGAATCGGGGTGCGGCCCGCGCTGGTTCCCAGGCGTTGGTCACGGTGCCAAGTGTTCAACTGTTAAAACAAATTTTATTCGTATTATTGGCACGTCGATCAGCGTCGTGATAAATTTGTTTTGCAAACGCAAATAAATAGTACGTGTCGTTGTGGGGAGGGAGTGTTTGTATACGTTTATCCCTCTGCTCTGACCGATTGGCTTCTGGCTGCTGGTGGTATTTATTGGCCAGTCAGATGGCTGGCCGGGGTTTGGATGGCTGCGAAACGGGGGAAGGTGATTGCGTGAAAGATTGATGGCCAACCAACTGGCTTTTTCGGTTTCGGGTTCGTTCGTTCGTTCGTTCGATGTATGTTCGACATGTGCTGGATATTCTGCCGCCGTTGCAACAAATTTGCAACACAATTTCCGCCCTACGATTCCATTGGGGGGGAGGGTGTTGTTGAATCACAGTTTTGATGTTTTCACTATTTTTATCGAATTTATTTTCCTCAACAAATGGAAACGACAGCTGAAAAAATGGCCCGACCAAGCTGCAGAAAGAATCGTTATGCATTTTGTATTGCAAATTCTGTAGGTTGATGAACGTTGCTGTCTCATTAATTTGCAATGCTTATCGGACAAAGATCAAACTATCCATTCTGTGATCGGTCTCACACTTTCCTTGAAAACTTTATAATTACCTCGTTAGCTGTTAGCTATTAGCAGCAGTTCTGGCCTCGTCAACCAGAAACCACATCAACCGAACCGAACCGAAGCCGAACGACCCGGGCAGAGAGTTTATCTAAACAACCGACCAATTATCGTCATCATGTTTCGTGACAAAAGTCAGTGATATTATCAAATTAGAATTATTTGCTTCTGCCCCACCCTCGTTCCGACTTACCGGCAAACTCCTCTTTGTGACACTTGATTCCGCAATTAGACCAGACGAGATCCCTTGCATATAGAACCAACAGTTTGTAACTAACGATTATAACCAACCTCTGCTGCTGTCGTCGTCGTCGTCGTCGTTGAGAGACAAGCTGCTTTTGGGGGAAAAGTCAACCTCAAACTCTACCATCGTCAACACCTTGCCTGCCGTTGGAGCTGGAACTGCCATTCTGGACTACCGTTGAATTCCCTCAAGCCAGTCCAGAAGGTGCCACTCAACTCTCCGACTGCTGCCAGGATTGAAGGTGAAAATTATGTACTCACTCCAATATCAGCTCGACTAGAAGTACCGTGCAACCGCTACTTTGTGTGCTTCTGAAAATTAACCCTAACGAGGAGAAGGTGTGTCCCTGGGTTCTGACGACGTCGTCCTCGTCGTCGGCATCGTTGCATTGCACAGGTGAATTGTTCCC
Organism: Aedes japonicus; assembly: GCA_034211315.2. Classification (NCBI taxonomy): domain Eukaryota; kingdom Metazoa; phylum Arthropoda; class Insecta; order Diptera; family Culicidae; genus Aedes; species Aedes japonicus. The sequence continues at coordinate 45,785 of JASCZW010006499.1, forward strand.
TCCTGGCTCGAGGGTTGCAATTTCTCAACTCGAGTTGACTTTTATTTGAAACCGGTGAGCTCGTTTTGGCTTAATTACACACACCCTGCTGCGGGCTCGGGGAAACGGATCCTGCGATGAGTGGCAGTGTCTGGGGGGTGATTTGTGCTGATTTAATTTTTACAAGCTGTTAAAACACTTGTTCTCGTGGCAGTTACACGGGAGTACGTTGTTTGGTCTGTTTTTTGCTGAGAAAGGGAGATCTAATTTATTTATGAAAATGTTGATTATCATTGAATTTGATGTAGGACAATAGTTAAAACGCATAAAAAGAGGAAGGTACCCGCAATCGAATGATTCCTCCAGAATCTAGATTGAAGGCTGACTATAAATTATTTGGTACGCGCAAAAAGACCTGCAATCTGTCGTTCAATAAGTTCAAAAAGTCCATTAATGGTGGCTGTACAGTACTTTTACTATACCATCAAAGTTACAACATTTGATGATTACATTTCTCCAGTTAGAACGCACAGTGGAAACGGACACGTAATCATCGAATTTCTTTCATTTTCCCCGGATTTACTTTTTGTCCTTGACCGCTTCGACGAAGTCGCTGGTTTGAAATTGTCCAGTATTTTTCGATTAGTCATTAGCGATTCATAAGCGATTCATTAGCTTGGAGACCAAACCGATCTTGTTGGCAGCATACCACTCCAGAACCACCGTGGAGTAGTGGTAGCTGACCAAATCGGGCCAAAAGACGACTTTGCCAATGAACACACGATGTTTCAAGCATTCTGCTACGTCATCGTCGAGGATGTGACGAATGGTTCCTTTTTCAGGCCACAACTGCAAATCACTTGCCAAATCGATTACCAAACTTGTTGGCAAACACGAACTTGAATCTTCCCGGCACATCCCCACGTCCAGTCGCGATGTAAAGGGCTATTCACATTAGGCCGGGCCGAAGCCCGGTCGGGTGACGGCGAGTTATGCTACGAATTCATTGTATGAGTGCTGTATGCAACCGTTCACATTAACCCACCGGGCCGCGGTCGTGGCCTTACCGGTGTTCGACCGGGCTGGTAAAAAATATTTCTTGGCAACGATATTTTTGACGGCTCGGTCTCAGCACGGCTGGCAGCATGTGCTTTGATTTATATGTAGTTGTGAGCGCATCGCACAAGCGCGAATAATACGTATTGACAGAAAGTAGAATAGTAGTTTGGTGTTTCGAGCTAATTTGGTTTGCATTTAAATATGTCGTATTTAAAATGATAAGCTTAGTAAGAGCAAATTGTCATTGTCGGGAACACCATTTTGAAAGAATATACTTCATAGATTCGACCAAACTAATTTCATTCATGTTTTCAGAAGAGTCGATCACGGCTGTCTACGTGAAACACTAGGACTTATTCTGTTTTCAAACTTGATTTAGGGAAAATGGCCCAATAATGTGAGAGTTTATTTATTCTAGTTATTTTAAACCAAATAAACTACACTCGCAGAATATCAATAAATAAACTAGTTACAATTGTCCTTGGTTTTTTTCGAGGAACATTTACTTTTTTACTCAAAACGCTCCTCCATGAATAGGAAAAGGTATTCCTTAGTTGCAGTATTTCATAATTATTGTTCGTATAATTGCGGTAAATCCATTTTTTTCCTACCAGTGGCAAAGAGCCTTTTAAAACGTAGCATGGTAAGTGGTAGCACAATAGTTAACGATGCAAAATGTAATGTATGTTTTAATAATAGACACAATGCTTACTGATAGTGCAACTAAAAGTACACTACCACATAGACAACGAAATTTTAAGGAAATATTTCTATTAATACGGTATTTTTATCAAATTAACGTTCAAATGTGCTAAGCCGTGACTTAAACTGATAAATTAACGATCAAAAGTGTATGATACAGATACAGATCACAAATTTATGATGAGTTACCTATCAACTTTATTTATTAAGATAATTTTAAGTTCTTTTACATTGTTCTTGCATTAGTGGTTCAGAACATATTAACAAGTTTTCCAAACATGGGTGTCATTCATAATGTAGAAACTAAAAACTATGACTAAATCTTATCAAACTATGATTTTGTGCCTGAAATTATTAGTCGTTAAATTTGTTTTAAAGTCTCAATATTCAACATTCAGAGTACCTTAACAATAATGTTCCAGGAGGCTGCTTCAAAATCATTTCCAGAATTTTGTTCTGAATCCCTTAAAGTGTCTTTTTCTTGCTAGGCAACAACTTGCCAACATAATGCAAGGCCGATCTAGAAATTTATTTCATCCTAATGTGATCGACACGGGTACCGGCACCTTTTCATGTTTTACATTACGTATTTTCATAGTTTATTTTAAACCAGGAAGCTGAAATTCAGTGACATCTTAAAAATAGTTGGAAGGCAACTTTTTGCATAAAAACATTTCGTATAGTAGTAAGGGGGCCGAAGGGGTGACTTTGATTTTTTACCCCTTAAGTGATCATAACTCTGGCTTTTATTGACCGATTTTTATTCTTTTGGCACCGTTAGGTTCCAAAACTCATAGCAGCAATGACCATTTGAATGCATCTGGTTTTTGTAAATTTGAGTAACCGGGGCTGTGTTCCGGTACAGAGTCACAATATCGGAACATCGATTGAATTTGCAGGAATGTATGTCAGAATGTTTGGAATAATTCCTAGAAACTGTTTTTATCCTATTGTGGCCCATATGCCAACTTGTTCCTGGAACGTTCATTCTGTAACAGGTTTTCGTGGGGCCTAGAGTGGCCATGAACATATTTAGAAAGAAAGCCGGGCAATATGGGTATGAAAATTCATGAAATTTCTCCAGTAAGCTATTTCTCAACCTCTTGTGGCTATCTGATGATTTGTCCTCGGACCGGTCAATCCGGAACAGGGTCCCGTGAGGCCTTGAGTGGCCATGAACATTTTCAGTAGAAAACCCTGGCAACATTGCTATCAAAATTCATGAAATTTCACCAGTAGGATATTTCTCAACGTTTTGTGGCTATCTGATGATTTATCCTTGGACTTGTAAATCCGGAACAGGTTCCCGTGGCGTCTCGAGTGGTCATGAACATTTTTGAAGGAAACCTTGACAATGTGGTTATTCGAAATTCATGAAATATAGGATATTTCTCAACGTTTTGTGGCCAGTTTTGTTGATGGCCACTCGAGGCCTCACGGGAACCTTTTCTGAGATGACCGTTCCGAGGACAAATTATCAGATAGCCACACAACGTTGTGAAATAGTTTTCAGATTAAATTTCAGGAATTTCGAAGCCCATATTGCCAAAGTTTCCTTCAAAAAGAACACGGCCAGTTGAAGCCAAACGGAAACCTGTTACGGAGAAACAGGTCCGAGGACAAATCATCAGATGGTCTCAAAACGTTAAGAAATATTCTACTGGAGAAATTTCATGAATTTTGATAACAAGAATTTTTCTACTGAAAATGTTCATGGCCACTCAACGCCCCACGGGAAACTGTTCCGGATTCACAGGTCCAATGACAAATCATCAGATTGCCACTGAACGTTGATAAATATCCTACTGGAGAAATTTCATCAATTTTGATAGCAATATTTCCAGGGGTTTCTACTGAAATTGTTCTTGACCACTTGAGACCCCACGAGAACCTGTTTCAGGATGACAGATCCGAGGACAAATCATCAGATGCCCGCAAAACATTGAGAAATATCCTGCTGGAGAAATTTATTGAATTCTGATACCCATATTGCCAGGGTTTTCTACTGAAAATATTCATGGCCAACCGGGAACCTGTTCCGGATTGACCGGTCCAATGACAAATCATCGGATAGCTTCAAAGCGTTGAGAAATATCCTACTGGAGAAATTTCATGAATTTTGATGCTCATATTGCCAGGGTTTCTTTTGAAATATGTTCATGGTCACTCTAGGCCCCACGAGAACCTGTTTCAGAATGGCCGTTGCAGGAAAATTGTGAGCAAGTGGCCCACAATGGAATTAAAATAGTTTCTAGGAATTATACCAAAGATTTTGGCTTCCATTCCCGGAAATTTAATAGAAGTTTCCAAATACTGCCTCCATACCGGACCACAGCCCCGGCAACCAGGATTTACGGCAACCAGATGAATTGAAACGGTCATTGCTGATTATGTCCTAAAAGCCAATGAATTTTTGAATCTAACGGTGCAAAAGAACAAAAATCGGTCCCTAATAGGCAGAGTTATAACCATTTGAATTCGGTGGGTACCCGGGTACTCTGTCAGTCACTTAAAGGGGTTTTTTTGTCGAACACATAAGGATTGAATATTAGAAGTTGATTCTCAATTTAAACGGGTTTGCTGTGCATTAGAATTTTTAATATTCTATATATTTATTTCATATAGCTTTAATAGGTTCCTCCAAAGGTGATTGATATAAGTTAATTTCTGTTGAATTATTATCCCAAGGTATTTCAATTGACTTGACCAGCTCTGGAAAAATCTCACGGCTGTCATGCGACAATGAAACAAACTGTCCAATTCACTATCACGGGAAGAAACGAACTATCATGAGGTTTCTTGTCATTTTTGAGCCATCTCTCAGACATATGATTTTGTTTTCATGGATTTTGATTCCTAAATTTCTAACTTGTCTATATGAAATAAGCCAAGCCATATGTCATCGATAGAATGAAAAATGCTCTTAATGGTTTGCCTAAAAATAGTAATAATATCATAATATAAAACAAAGTCAACATCATATTCCGGGTATCGGGAAATGCTTCATGAACAATCAGTAAAGGAGGATGATTTTTAAGACTTATCGACTTTATCGACAAGTGTATGAAGTGGTATTCGTCTTCTAACAAATCTGGCTGAGGAATTTGCAAATATTGCCACAGGCATTACAAATAATTATTACCGACTTTTCGACTAAAAGGGATTATAAATATTTACAGAAAAACAAAACATTACTGAGCTCTATTGATGTGTGCGTTCAATCTGCAACATAGAATCCCGAAACAGCCCCGGTACAGTGTGAAGTGAACAAAATATACCGGCCGTGAAATAAAAGCTTTCTGGCTCCGGCCCAGACACGGGCCGGCCTAATGTGAAGACCCCTTAAAACGTTTGACCGGGAAGCTGCTTAAAATCGAGTTTGACCTATGTTTCGTCATCGATCAAAGTGTTCGTCAAAATACGGTCACACGAGAGCCTTGTGCGCTTTTTGGCCACGGAATTCTTAAGTAAACTTGAGTAATCATCAGACGTTGTAAATAAAAACAAACCCAAAAGGGGAAGCTTCCTCTCCCATATGTTATGTCAATTTTTGATCTTGTTTCTCGATATTACTTTTCAGTTTAGATTTTTTATCTTGATTCCGGATCTTGATTATCGGTAAGGTTTTCGTTCCTCATTTGCGATCTAAGTTTTGTTTACCTTTCCGTTGGATCTTGGTTTTCGCTTTTTAGTTTCGATTTTCACTCTCCGAGTTTGATTTGGGATCTCAATTTTCAGTTTTCGAAAATTCAGATAGAAATTCAAGATCGCAATACAAAGTGTGCGTTTTTTTTATTTTGAATTTCTATATTAATTTTCAATCAGAATTTTTTCATCCCTATTTTCGAGCATGCTTTCCGGTCGTGAGATATCAATCTTTGATCTCGATTATTCAAGATCTTGATTTCCGAGTTTCGTTTTTGTTTTAAGATCCTCACTTGTGATTTTGCTCAGTTGTTTTCATGTTTGATCTGGGTTTTCAAAATTGTATTTAATTTCGATATGTATATAAAATATATAAAATATAAAATATAAAATAATCTGTATATATAAAATTGGATTTCTGTCTGTCTGAACCTAATAGACTCGAAAACTACAGAACCGATCGGCGTGAAATTTTGTATGCAGAGATTTTTGGGGCCGGGAAAGGTTCTTATGATAGTTAAAGACCCCTTCCTTTTCGGGAAAGGGGCGCTCCCATACAAATGAAACACTAATTTCTACATAACTCGAGAGTCAATCAAGCAAACGGAACGAAATTTAGCATGTGTGAGTTTTTAAAGGCAAAAAAGGTTTCTATGGTAGCTTGAGAACCCTTCCCGTCCTAAAAGGGGAGGCTCCCATACAAATAAAACACAATATTCTGCATAACTCGGGAACTAATCAAGCAAACGGAACGAAATTTAGCATGTGATGGTTTTTGAAGACAAAAAATGTTTCTATGTTGATTTTAAACACCTCCCTTTTCTGAAAGGGGGGGATCTCACACAAATGAAACACAAATCCTTGCAAAAATCGAGAACTAATCAGGGAAATGGAATCAAATTTGCCATGTGGAAGTTTTTGTAAGGAGAGAAATGTTTCTATGGTGATTTGAGACTTTTCCGCCATATGAGGGGGGGAGGGGGGGGGACTCGAGAACAAATAAAACAAATGGAGCCAAATTTAGCATGTGGAGGTTTCTGAAGAAGAAAAATGTTTCTAAGGTGGTTTGGACTCCTTCGCCTTCTGGAAGGGAGGAGGAGGGGCTTCCATACAAATGAAACACAAATTTCTGCATTACTCGGGAACTAATCAAGCAAATGGAACCAAATTTGGAATATGGAGGTTTTTGGAGGCAATAAATGTTTCTATGGAAGTTCAAAACCTTTTATCCTGTTGAAGAGGGTGGTGGGGCTATCATACAAATGAAGCAAAAATTTCTGCATAACTTGAGCACAAATCAAGTAAATGGAACCAAAATTGGCGTGCGGGGTGTTTGAAATGCAAGAAATGTTTCTGTGGAGATTCCACAAATTTCAACCAAACATGAGAATTATCCAGATAATTTAAACACAAACTGTGTATTTCTCGGGTAAGAAGAATGTTCTGATAGAAGCTTGAATCCCTTCTTAGTAAAAAAAACTCTTTCCAAAAAAAAAAACAACCATTGTTCATTCATTTAGTTGCAGGCGTAGCAACGTTCGCACCGGGGTTAGCTAGTTAATATATTAATTTTAATATATATTATATAATTATAATTGATTTTGGATCTAATATTCTGATCTTGATTTTATCTTAAACTTCGATCTCGATACTTGGAAATACTCGATACTTGGAAAATTAAAACTTTTTCGGTTTTTGGGGTTGTTTCCGTTTTAAATGACGATTTGGTTTATTGTTTACCTATTCCTGATCACGGTTTCCAATTTTCAACAAAAGAACCTAGTTTTCAATTTTTGATCTCCTTTTTTTTAATTCCGATCTTGTGTCTAGATTTCTTTCTACTTGCGGTCCTAATTTATGATTTAATTTTTTTTTATTTCGATTACCAGTCAACCAAGAGCAACCTAGATCTTGTTTTCTTTTGACCTTGACTACCAAAACTGATCTTGACTCCCGACATTGATTTTCGGTTTTATTCTTTATTATCTCTATTTTCGATCTTAGTTTTCGTTAACGTCTTAGAATTCGATCTTGTTTCTCAATGTTGTTATTCTGCTCCGACTATTTATCCTAATCGTGGATTGTGATCTTCGATCATGGATTTTGGTCTCGATTTTCGATCTAAATTTTCCTTCTTCATCGTAGATCGTAAAATCTTAATTTGAGTTACTTAGAGAAGGTTAAGGGTCAAAACTTAACGAAAAATGCTGAATTTTCACTCAGTTTTTAAAAATATTGTTTACTTTGGCAACACACCTGAAAAATCGTTAAAAAGAGTGAAATTTCGAACGGATCAGCTTCTCAACTCACAGAATAATGCTGCACAAACGGTTATCCGAAAAGTTGTCGTTTTGAGAAAGATTTACCAAAATCTGGCCGCAAAAAGGGGGCTGACAGCGGTACGCCTTTTGAAATTGCATAAACCGTGTTCCGTTTGCGAAAGTGCCTAAAATAAGGGGACATTAGCGTCGGTAATGTGAAGAATATCAAAAAGCTTAACAATAGCAGAACTTAAAAGAAGCAGAAAGCACAAAAAACGGCTGATTCACAGAAAATTTCTTGGAAAATATGGTCACGTTACTTGTACGAAGTTTCTCCCCGAAAAACCGAACCGGTGCATTTTGATGGACGACAAGACGTACTTAAAATAGGATACCAGTGCACTTCAGGGGCTGCAATTTTTCAACACTGTGGATAATTGATCTGATGTTGTGCAATACATTCGAATCGGAAAATTTGAGAAAAAAGGTTTTGGTGCGGTGGCTTGAAGAGTTCTTCATATTTCACAACGGACACAATCAATGCTGAACATTACAGATAATAAGGCAACAAAAAATGGCTTCTTCCCGTTTACCAGAGGCATACGGATTAGCTATTATTGTGGCCGGATCTGGCATCTGTTCACTATGCTTCTGCTGCGTTGGAGATGCTCAAGATCCCGAGCAGGAAACAACAACATATGAATACCTAATTTTGATCTTGATAACTGGCCGGGGTATTGAAGAGCTCAAATGAAGAGGCTAAAATACCTCAAAAAATACCTAAAAAATCTCCTTGTTTTGCCGTGTGCACGGCTAGCCGTTTCAACTTAATTTTGAGTCGTTTTTGACTCACTTTCGTCAAAAGTGGAGTCACTCAAATTTGAGTAAATATTACTGACAAGTCGACATACCAAAAACATCGACTCAAATAAGATGGATGTTTTTGATTTGTCGACTTGTCAATGCCATTAAAATTTACTCATATTTGAGTGACTCCACTTTTGACGAAAGTGAGTCAAAAACGACTCGAATCTGAGTTGAAACGGCTGACTGTGTGCTCAAAGCCGCACATCTCATTTCAAAATTGCTCTCGTCTCTTTGGGCAATGACGATTGCACTCTCTCTTGTCGTGTCTGTGCAAAAACAAGTGCAAAATACAGACACGGCAGTAGTCCGGACAAGTTTGTGAATTAAGATTTTAATAAAATTTTCCCTATATGAACACCTTCAATGCCTTTTTGTTACTAGAATCAAACATTTTCATTTTAAAACCATCTAGTAGAAAGCTTAATTGAATTGCGTATTTTGTTATTCGTTTTATCGGATCATATTGTTGGAAGGAGATTCTCTTATTCCCACAGATTTTGCGTGTCTCTGCTTACGGGCCTGCCCAACCCTTTTTGGCCCTTCATACAGCAGTATGTTGAATTTAAAACGGTAACAAAGCATGATCTTTCTGTTAAGTGGAACGCATGCAGGGCAAGGCCCACGCTAGGATGTTGGCTTCTTACATACATACATACATACATACATAGAATCAAACATTTTCATTTTGATACCATTTATCAAAGCATGAGCCAAAGCACAGAGTAAAGCACTGTGCATTACTCTTTATCTCTGAAAAAGAAGTGCACGTTCGTTTTGTGCGCACTTCTGATACAGGAGACGCACACTTGGTATTGGATGAAGTACTTGTCTATTTTGCACTACTCTGTGTTTTTCGACAATCACTGCTCTCGAATAACAAAACTTGTTATTTCTGATACCGGGAATACTTGAGAAGTACCATTCCCGAGCAGGAGCTAATAACTGGATAACTGGCTTTGGTAGTTTATGAGCTCAGATTAAGAGGTAAAAATACCTTCGAGGATAATACCATAAAATTGCTCCCACAATGTTATGCGAATACCAAACTGAGGTAGATAATACCAAAATAGTACCTCTCAGGTATTCCCAGGCATCCAAAAATAACAAGTTTTGGTATTCGAGAGATATTTTGCTTGCAGTTCTTAGGTATTTTGCTTAGGTATTTTACCTCTTAATCTGAGCTCTTTAATACCTAGGCCAGTTATCAAGATCAATATTAGGTATTCATATGTTGTTGTCTCCTGCTCGGGTTTTGGTATTGTATTACCTCAATTTGGTATTCGAATTGCATTGTTGGAACAATTTAATGGTATTATGCTCAGGTAGTTTAACTCTTAATCTGAGTTCCTGCTCGGGTGGTAGAGTGAACTGGTGGGTAGACAACGCTTTCGAGCAGTCGGTGGATGTCTACGCTTAGCTTCGGACTAGTTGGGTCTTTACTAACACTCACGGCGGCAGACGAATTCTCTAGTCCAGCCAAACTGAAACCAACCGAGACAAACCGAGACTAACCGCCCACGTTGTTTGGGCAATTGTCCTGTTCAACGCGGTTTTAAATTTTATTTCTTTGATCACCAAATATTTTTAATTAAGCTTGCCTGAATTTACTCAATAAATCACCAATGCTTCGATTTCTTCTTAATCAACATCAAGAGAGATCAAACACCACTTTAGAACGCGCGAACACTTACTTCGAGTTCAGTATAAGTAAATTGTGCAGTTATAAATTACTTCAATAATCAAATCAAGTTTCGAGACAATCGACTGTTCTCTACCAAGCACTCCACCAGAATTAAATAGTTGGACACGCGATAGATTGGTAAGAGCCTATAATTGTACCGAAAAAGGTATACACCCAGTAAGATGTGTACATAATCGAATCGAATAACATTGGACGCGCTGATCCTGTCATGGACCGAAAGGTGAAAAGGATATTAACGAAAAACCCAAATCTCTCCATTCGAACGGTGGCTCGTAAAATAGGGATGTCGCCTGGTTTTGTCCAAAAATCAAAACAACGTTTGGGACTGAAGTCGTATAAAGTAAAAACAGTTCCAAATCGCAACGACAAACAGAATTTGGCAGCAAAATCACGGGCTCGACGTTTGTACTGCGAATATTTGACGAAGTTTTCATGCGTTGTTATGGAAGATGAAACTTATGTCCTGAAGGATTTAAGCTTCTAGGGCTGGCTTTTTATTCTGCTATAGCCGGAAATGCTACAGCTGAACATTTCAGAACGGAGAAGGCATCGAAATTTCCCCAAAAATAACTTGTTTGGCAAGCAAATTGCACGTGTGGCAAAAAGAGTAAATCTTTCGTCACTACAGACACAATCAACAAGAAAAACCTTTGTCCTGGCCCGATTTGGCATCATGCCACAATGCTAAAACTGTGATGGAGTGGTACCAAGCAAATCAAGTGAACATTGTACCAAAAACCTCAAACCCCCCAAAATTGCCCAGAGCTACGACCAATCGAGAGATATTGGGCTTTGATGAAGCGGAAGCTTTCTGGAAAGAAGCAAGGAATCAAAAACATCAAACACTCCCAGCAAATCTGGACAAAGACGGCTTCTACGATTTCTGAAGAGTCTGTACAAACCCTAATGGACGGAGTTAAGCGCAAAGTTCGAAAATTTTATGCAAATACCGAATAACTGTGTTTTGTCTTCACGAATTGTTAAAACAAATCTCATGAATCTGCAATAAACAACTACGACGGAAGTATAATGCGAAATCTATGTTTTATTCATGTTTTGAGGTGTCCGAATTATTGCGGATACAGTCCTTAGTTCCGTAAGAGTACGGGAGGTTGTGAAATGGAAAGATGCAAGTTGAAAACGAGCGGAAGAGCATTTGAACGAACGGTAGTAAGGAGTGTATCGAAAAGTAGTTATAAACATTCGATGCGTTATTACGCATAAACTACTGTATATATTTTTAGCGTGTAAGCGCCATTTGCTTTGTTTACATGTCAAAAATGATTATTCGGTTCATTCATTTCCGTTGATAAAGTTGTATTCAAAATGTCGCGAATTGAATTTGAGACTAAAAAGAAAATTCTGCACACTTGGTGCACCGAAAAGGGTGTTACTTACAACCAGATTGCGAAAAGAGTAAATGTTCACCCGGCAAGTGTAAAACGCATCATCGAAAAGTTTGGTAAGAGTGCTCCCTCAAGGATTTACCAAGAAGTGGCCGGAAACCCGGCTCCAGCAACCCCGATTTGGACCAAAAAGTTGTGGATTATATTCAACGGAACAAATCTGCCTCTACTCGCGATCTAGCCAAGAAGTTCAGACCAGCATCGGAATGATTCAACGAATCAAGCGCAGGAATGACTTGAAGACGTACAAAAAGCAGAAAGTGCCCAAACAAACCCGGAACAAAAGTCTCGTGCCAAAACCAGGGCTCGAAAGCTGTACAGCTGCATTTTGGACAATGTCGACCAGTGCATTTTGATGGATGACGAAACATACGTTAAAGAAGATTCAAGAACGCTACCGGGGCCGCAGTTTTATACTAAATCTGTTGGGGAACGTGTGCCAACCGCAGATACGACTGTTGCGATGGAGAAATTCGGTCAGAAGGTGCTCATTTGGCAAGCTATTTGCACATGTGGCTTGCGTTCTTCAATTTTCTATACAAAAGGAACTATAAATGCTGAGATTTATCGAAAAGGAATGTTTGAAGAACAGGTTGCTACCATTGTATAGAAAGCACCAGTCCCCTCCTTTCTTCTGGCCAGATTTGGCATCGGCACATTACGCCAAATCCACTCTACAGTGGCTGACGGAGAATAACATCAAGTTCCTAGAAAAAGACATCAACCCACCAAACTGTCCCCAGTTGCGACCGATCGAACGCTATTGGGCAATAGTCAAGCGTATATTTAAGAAGGATGGTACAGTGTCCCAAAACATGACCGATTTTAAGAAAAATTGGGCAGCGGCATCCAGGAAGTGCACAAAGGTCACTGTGCAGAATTTGATGGCAGGTGTCAAATCAAAGGTACGGGCATTCTACAGAAATGAACATGATGACTAGTTTTTCCGTTTGGATCTTTTGTAAACATGTTAAGCTATAATAAACTGAAATAGTATGTTAATTTTAACCATGTTTTCATGCCTATTTTATTATTTGGAAGTTTATAACTACTTTTCGATACACTCCTTATACGATGTGAGCTATTGAAATTTACTTCTGCTCCTTGACATGGTATAGATCAAAAGTACTGAGTACTCTTCAATTGTCAAAATCAGAATCAATCTTTATTCAAGTACTTGACTTAAACCTACCTCTATGTAGTGAAGCTACCTAAAGTCAATATGTATACGGCAACCAATCGGTGATCGATGCATTGATCGTGAGAGAGAGAGAGAGAGAAAGAGAGAGGCTTTAACGCGCGACGTGTATCTTGGAAACGGCCATAAATTATTAACCCTGTAAAATGACACTTTCATGAGAAAATGCTTATGCAATGGCAACGGCCGTCGGTTTGATGGGTTGCTGACTTATTCGGTCTAGAATTGTACTCAGCATGACGCAATGGATGCGATCTGCTGAAATGGAGAGGGTTACAGAACATGTGCGGTACACATGTTACAGCGATCGAGCATACATTATTTTACCAAACTACCCCAGATGCAGGGTTGGCAAGGGGGAGATACCCCTGCCCCCCTTTGAGCATAACTCCCCAGCATATGGTCGTGGACGGAGCAGCTACCCGGCACTTGAAAGCTCTTGTGATGTACAATTCGATGCAGCCAACTCTATCTGCTCTTACCTGCTCCTAAGTGTAGTATAATCGTCGAAAATACGACGATAAAAACGGAAAAAAGTTCAATAACTCATCCCATTGATATAATGGGTGAAATAAACGATTTCTGCAAACTTCTTCTGCAAACTTTTTTGGTTACTGATCACTTCTTTCGCGAACATTTTGACGAATTTGCAATAAAACAAATAGAATGTATGGATGCAGCACTTGAAGGTTAACATAAACAAATACACTTTCGACAGATATTAGTCACTAGCTTCATGAATTAACCCGATACTCAAGTTTGAACATTTTCGCATTATTTCCTGCCGCACCCTGTAAATTTTGAAACTTCTTTCCCCCACAGACAAGTTTAAAAAGAAACCGTTGTCTGTAATAAACTTGTAATTTGTTAACGAATCGCAAAACGATCGGGATGACTGGTTGCCTTACTATGCATTTTGTTATAATACAATCCCCCTTACAGATTTTCCATATACAGTACTTGAGCTTATTCTTAGACACATAACGACTGTTCCAGAAAGTTTAAACACACTTTATTTTAACGGTCTTTTTGAATATAATAAAATATATCAACATGTTTTGGCTGCGTCCTTTTGTTTGCATATTTCTGAATGACATAGCATCAAAATCGTGCTCAGTTTTGTGTTACCTATCAAAATGCGCGGTCTTACTCCGGAACAACGAAAAAGTATCGTGCACAAATGGTGCACTGTGACCGGACTCTCCTTGAGAAAATTGGCCAAGGAAGAGGGTGTAAGCGTCGGAGCGGTACGATCTGCGATTCGAAAATATAGAGAACTGTGTATGTTTGAAGATGCGCCGAAAAGTGGTCGGAAATCCGGGCCTGTTAGTCCGGATATCGTTAAAAAGATCAGGGATGTCTACAAGCAAAAACCAGCGACTTCCGTTCGGGATGTTGCGAAAATACTAGGGACCTTGTCGAGTAAAGTCATGCAGGTCATAGAAAAAGTTGGGCTAAAAACATACCGAAAGCAGAAAAAACCCAAAAGGAAGCCAAAACAGGCCGCGTCCGTGAAACCACGGGCCCGCAAACTCTACGATTCGTTATTGTGTAGAAATTCTGTGTGTATAATAATGGACGATGAAACGTATGTGAAACTAGATTACAAAACGCTTCCCGGACCACAATTCTATACTGTAAGCGAAGACAAAAACAAGTTTGGAAAATTCCGTAAGAAGGTTATGGTTTGGCAGGCAATATGCGAGTGCGGTAAAACATCTAGTCCGTACATCACAACGGAGACGATGAACAATCAGAAATACTTTAAGGAATGTCTCCAGAAGCGATTATTACCGATGATCAGGCAGCACGAACGTCAAATAGTGTTTTGGCTTGATTTGGCGTCATGTCATTACGCAAAGGACACTTTAGAATGGTACAAAAGTCAAAGTGTATGTTCCGTGCCGAAATACATGAATCCGCCGAACTGCCCGGAGGCATGCCCAATCGAGACTTTTTGGGCTTTAACCAAAGCAAGGCTTCGAAAATTCATAAAACCAGCGGACGACATCCAAAAATTTATAAAAGATTGGCAAAAAGTGGTCAAAATGGTGGGAAGTACCACTGTGCAGGAGCTTATGGGTCATTTTCGAAGAAAAGTTAGGTTTCTTGGCTATGATTAAATATTTTGATTACACGAGAGTAAAATATCATATTAAACACAAATACAAATGTGATTTGCCAAATAAAATGGTTAAAACTAAAAAAACAGGACTTTTTTGTTATTTTGAAAGTGTACTGATACTTTCTGGAACAGTCTATAGTGAATATACCGAAGACTTTGAAAAATCTGAATGAGATCCCAAGTAACGTTGCAAAAACCATTCAGCTTTACTAAGTTTTATTAATTTTTTTTGCAAACCACTAGAAAACAGTTTGGTTTTATTATTTGGTTCCAAGAGGTTTCAATAGGTTTAATATTTTAGTTAGGTTTATAAGAACCTAAAAAGCTTGTTTACAGCGATCTTAAAAACCTTATACATCAAATTACTTTTGCTCCGATCAGACGTTTTACTTCGACTTTATGAACTCGTTAAATGCTGTTTTTAAATGCCGTTTTAGGACTCATTCATATTATGTTATTATGGTCAGCTGAAAAAGCATTTAAGTACCATTTTGCCTCTAGTAAATGTACTAAACGGCAAATTGATATTGAGAGAAGTCACCAAATGACCAAATAGTTTTATTGTAGTCATTACGAAGATAAGTTGTTTTTGGCAAAAGTTTGATTTTTTCCAATCGCCATTTTGAAATATGAGAAATAATTGAAATTTGGAAAAATAAATGCACCAAATTTTAAATGTTATGCAAATGAACAGTAGATCAGAGACCAATTTCAGCATTCTTTTAAAATACCTTATTGAGTTCCATCAATTTTCCAAAAATTCTTGATTAATTAATCATATATGTTTTAATTTTGTTTTTGTTGTTGTAAGCTCGCATCATTTTCATAATTTTCGAATCTTATCTTATCGATATTCTCCATAAAATGAAATGCACATTTGATTTGAAGCATAATACGCTGTGAAAAATACTCAATTGGTTTTGTTAACTTTGGTGTTGTTTTTTCATAGCTCTAGAATTATATCCTTGGTAACATTTTTCGTTTAACAAGGGTCCCTAGGGTGACGAGCTCAACTTGTAGAACTCGATAAGTCTTGCAATGTCTCTTGAAGTGTTTTCGATTTGTGTGTTCTCCTGAAGCTTCACTCTTAACGCCTAATCATTCAAACCCTCTCTACATTCATTACAGACTTGTTGCAAATCATAAATAAGATTTTCAATGAAACAATAACAGTTACCCATAGTCTTTCAATTCAGCATACTCTAAGATCACCAAGAACATTTTCAGCATACCTTTCCGTGTAGAAACATTAGGGTCTATCTGATGTGATCAGCAAACATCAATTGAATGCCCTTCCTGAGCCCGGAAAGAAATGGCTCATGTACTGCTATAATTGTCAGCGGCAGAACCCAAGCAATATCGGGACAAGTATGAAGACAAAATGCCAAAGTGGCTATTGCCCCCTCCTGACGACAATTCTCGACGGCTGATTCGTTGCTCTTTTCCGACATTCCGTGAACACTCAAATGCTCAGTTTTTCAACAAAAATCCCCCAATCACCGCACCGTCTCACGGCATCATAGCACCAAGTTCCGGAAGTATTCTTGAGTAAACCTCGACTCCCTTTCCACTTAAATTCCAACATCGGGAATCGGGACTGCTTGTTTCACGCTCTGTTACCTCTCGCTCCCCCCATAGATGCCGGCTTCCATCGGAGGAAAAACAGCGAACAGCATCCTTTGTAGGGACGTCCCAGTCATCGTTGTCATCGGTCACCCTTCTCCCCGGAACAAAAGTGGAATCTGGAAGAGGAATTGAAATAAAAAGCATCCAACAACAACTCTGCCAGTCGTCGTCGTCATCCGTGGTGGTGGCGGAAAGATTATCAACAACATCCCGACGTCATCATTCCTGTGGCAGGGTGCGTAGCGGATTGTGGTTGGCGTGGCGCTACATCGTCGTCGACGGCTGACGGATAGAGGAAACGACGCGGAAATACAATGAAGGAAAAATTGTTTTATTTCCCGAAGGCTTCTCCGCCGGGTGATGTTTTCGTTCTGGAGTCTTAGCTTAGGAGGTGCTCTAGGGTGACTAGAACGACGGTCGTAGAAGACTTTGGGAGCGTGAATTAAGATTGAATGCCCTGCGATAAGGATGAAAGGTCATCGTGGGTGTGCTGCTGAGTCTGTTTCCGTTGGAGAGATGAGATGGAAATTCATCCGGCTTCATTTCCTGGCGGATGAGAAATTGGTTACGCTACTGTAAATGGTAGTGAAGGAATTAAGATTGATAGTGATGAGAGTAGTGGTTAGGTATTTTGGAAAGCTGTAGGATTAGCGTGAGTCTGAGAAAATGGTTTCCGTAAATAACATCTGGCTCAAGTTTTCAACATTTTCATAAGGATTTAATCAGATCAATGATCGATATATCAAATATAAGACCTTATAATCATTCATTTTCGTTTGAATTTTTATTTTCCTTCTACAATTTTCATTTTCTTATTAATTTTCCTCTCTCATTTTCTTGTTATATTTTACTTTTTCATTTATCCTTTTCATTTACCTTTTCATTTTTGTTAATAATTTTATTTTCCTTATTCATCTTCCTTTTCTGATTTCCATTTTTAATTTTCCTGTTTCATTTTTCTTTTTTATTCCCCCTTTTCATTTTTCTTTTCTTGCTTAATTTTTTTTATTTCTTCTTCTTAAACATCTTTTAAGAGTATCTTTCATTTAATTCCAGCTACCTTAAAGGTTGTTGGAATTAAATGGAAGATATTAATTTTTCTTCTCATTTCTAGATCCTTTCATATTTTTTTTTCATTTTGATTTACGAATTTATTTGATTTGTTTTATTTCATTTTCGGTTTACATCTTAATTTTTCTTTTCCAATTTTTTTCCTTTTTCTTTTTCATTCTTCTTTTTCATTTGCCTTTTCCATTTTTCGTTTTTCATTTGGCTCTTACATTCTTCTCTTTGAGTTTTGTTTTTATTTTCATTTTTCATTTAACATTTTTCTATGTGGTATTCCTTTTTGTTATTATTATTCATTTTCCTTTTTCTTGTTTTTTTTTCATTGCAATCTCTAATATTTCTTTTCTTTTTTTAGTTTCGTATTTAATTATCCTTCTTTATATATATTTTTCATGTTCTCTCTTCATATTTCCTTTTGAATAACCGTTCTTCGTTTTTATTTTCCTTTCACATATTCCTCCTTCTTTTTTTACACTTTTCTTTGTAACTTTCTCTTTTTGTTTATATTATTGATTTTCCTCTTGTTTCCTGTTTCATTTTCGTTTTCCTTTTTCAACTTCTTTCATTATTTTTCCTTTCAAATCTTAGTATGTCCTTTCATTTTCCTTATTTAATTTCGTGTATGATTTTCATTTTTCATTAAGCTGGTACATTTCAGTTAAATATTTCCTTTTTCCATTTTACTTCAACATTTTCTGTCTTCGTTTTGATTTTGCATCTTCCGTTTTCATTTTCACTCTAATTGTTATGTTATGTATTCTCCGTGCGCGGAGTCCTTCTACATCATTTTCATGTTTGTTTTTTTATTTGCCTTCTCCATCTTCGTTTTTTATTTTCATTTTTCGTTTGTTGTTTCATTTTCCTCTTCCGTTTGCCTCTTCCGATTTCCTTTTACATTTTTTTCTGTCGATTATCTTCTTGATGTTCCTTTTTTATTTCCCATTAAAATTTTTCTGTATTATTTTCGTTTTTCCTTGTCGTTTTTCATTTGCGTTTTTCATTTTCGTTTTTCATTTTCGTTTTACATTGGCGTTTTTCATTTAAGTATTTTATTTTCGTGATTAATTTCCTCTTTCATTTTCCTTTTCATTTTCCTCTTGCATATTTCTGTTACATTTTCTTCTATCATTTTCTGGGTTTGTTTCAATGGTGTATTTATCTACTTTTTGTTCTTTTTTTTATCATTTTGGTTCTCAATATCCTATTAAATTTTCGCCCTTGATTTTCCATTCTCAATTTTTATTCATTAAACATTTTCGGTTGCCATTTTTATTTATATTTTTCATCTCTCTCCGAAATTTTCTTTTAAAATTTGCTACTCTAATTTTTTTTGTTAAGATTAGTCATTGTCCATTTTCTTTGAAAATTTCCTTCTTCATTCTTTTTCCTAATATTTCAGCTTCTTTAAGTATATTCCTTTTCGTTTTTCATTTTCATTTTCCATTTCCAGTTTGTTGGATCATTTTCTGTTTTGGTTTTCATTTTTCTTTTTCATTTCTCATTTTCATTTTAAATTTCCTTATTCATTTTCCCATTTTACTTTCTTCCTTCATATTTGTTTCTAATTATTCTTTCAATTTTTCTGTTTAATTTTCTTTTCACATTTTCCTTTATCAGTTAATATTTCCGTTGTCCATTTTTGTATTCCTTTGTTTTTCTTTTTCCATCTGCCCTTTGAGTTTTAAAGCTTCCTACTTGATGTTATTTTTTCATTTTCCCGTTCTATTACGAAATTTCCTCATTCATTTACGTTTTTCCCCATTTTTTCACCTAATATTTTTTTAAATATTTTCCTTTAACATTTTCTTACATCATTAACATTGTATATTTTCCTTCGGTGTATTTTTTATTTCCTTTTCTTTTGAATTTTTCCTCTTATTTTTCTCATTTTCCCTTGCCATACTCGTAATCCATTCAATTTTTTACTTTTCATCTTCCTCTTTAATTTTTCTTTTAGATCTTTCTTTATCACGTTAATTTTTAGTTTAATTTATTTATTGTCGTCTTTCTTTGTTTGTTTTTTTTTTATTTTTTCGATCTCCCTCTCCATGTATCAGTTTTTTTTATAAATATTTTCTTTCGGTTTTTTATTTGCCATTATATCATTTTCCATTTTAATTTATTATTTTCTGTTTTTGTTTCAATTTTCTTTTTTATTCTCTGTATTCATTTCTCCTCTTCATTATCTATCTTCAAATTCGTTCTTAATTTTCCTTTTTCATTATCTTTTTACATTTTCCTATATCATTTGCTTGATTCATTTTGATTATGTGTTTTGTTTTTTCTTGTTCATTTTGAAATCCTATTGTTTTTCCTTTTTCAATATTCAGTTTTCTACATAATGTTCGCCTTTCCTCCCATTATTAAGTTTCCTGATTCATTTTCCCTTCATTTTCCTCATTTTTTTTGTCTTACACTTTCGTTTTCCCTTTTTTAATTTACTCTCGCATTTTCTTACTTCATTTACCTCTCTTAATTTCCCTATTTCGTTTTCCTCTGTTATCTTACTTTATCATTTCTCTCTTTAGTTTTCTCCTTGCGTTTCCTTATTTCGTTTTGAAAATTTATTTTCCTACTTCTCTTTAAGTTTTTAATTTCCTGTTCACTTTCCAATGCAAAATATCAGTTACCTTTTTTATTTTCATATTGCATATGTTAGTAACCATTTTTATTTTCCCTGTTCATTTTACATTATTATTTTTCTGTTTAATTTTCTTTTTTCGTTTTCGTTCAGCCTCTTGGATTTTGCTTTTTTTATTTTCCCACATGTTGGTTCTTTTATTTTCCGCTTCTTAATTTTTCTATTTTATAAACCTTTTTCATTTCTGTTGTTTGTTTCCTTTTTCTATTTCATATTTCTTCTATATCTGCCTTCTTCATTTTCTTTTTCATATGTCTTTTATATTTTCCTTTTTTAATTTTCCTTTTTCCTTGTTTTTACATTAATCATGTTCCTCTTTTTTACCTTTCATTAAGTTAAATGAATTTGTTCTCTTATTTTTGTTTGTTTATTGCTTCATTATGCCTCTTTTCCTTTTTATACCTTGTTTCCATTCCTCTTCAGTCGTTTTTTTCATTCCGTTTCCGAGTTTATTTTCCTCTCTTCATTTTAATTTTCCGTTTCCATTTTTCTCTTCCATTTTCCTCTTCCGTTTTCCTCCCTCATTTCCTTACATCGTTTTGATTGTCTTTTTTATTTATCATTTTCCTTCTTATTTCCTCTCCTCTTTAATTTCTGTTTTATTTTCCCTGTTCGTTTTACTTTTGCATTTTCATTTTTTATTCACCTTCATAATTCGTCTTTTTGTTTTCTTTTATCATTTTCCTATTCCAGGTTTCTTTTTTATTTTTCTTCTGCGTTTCCTTTAACCTTTTCGCTTATATTTTCCCCTTGTTTTATTTTCCTTTTTTTATTTCCTTGTCAATTATCATTTTCATCTCATTTTTTTCCTCTTCATTTTCCTCTTCCATTTTCGGCTTTCATTTTCTGACTTCATTATCACATTTTTATTATTGTATTTTTTTCATGTCCATTGTAATTTTTTATTTTATTATATTTTTTTATTTACCTCTCCTTTCTTTTTGTTCCTTTCCTATTCTGTTAATATTTTTATTTTTAGTTTTTGAAGATACTTTCCTTCTTCTTTTTCCTTACATTTTAATTTTAATTTATATGTTCATCTCTATTTTCATTTTGATATTCAGCTCTATCTTTATCTTCATTTTCATTTTCATTTTCATTTTCATATTCATTTTCATCTTCATCTTCATCTTCATCTTTTTCTTCATCTTCGTCTTCATCTTCATCCTCATCTTCATCTTCATCTTCATCTTCATCGTCATACTCGTTTTCATTTCCATAGCTTATTTCTATCACCGATTTTTTAATTGATTTTCATCGCCGATTTTCAATGCTAATTTGCATCGTCAATTTCCATCCTCGATTTCCATCGTTGATATTTTAATTCCATCGTAGAATTCCTTCGCTGATTTCATTATGAGTTTCACGTATCCGTTTATCGAACAACAATATCAAGTTTAACACCCATTGTTGATAACTCTTCAATATTACTTAAGGGCAGATGAATTTGAGACTGGTGCCGAAACTATCAACAATCAGACTCGCTAAATTGAATGCATAGCATATGGATCTCGATTTCTACACACTTTTCCGAAACTACCCAGCTCTGAGTAGGAGTAGGGAGGGTCAGTTCAGATTGAAACTGTAAGAATATTGATAAACTATGTTTGAAGTTTCAAGTTGATATAGTGACTGTTGAACTCTGGAGACCAGTTGACCGGAGACCGATTTTCGCTTGGTCTAAATGTTGAAATTCTTATCTTGTAATTAACATGAATTTCACGAACATCTAATGATGATTTCCGGACAATCAAAACAACCTATCATATCATCAACTCAGTAGGTTATTGAAAGTATCAATTGTTTCCATTAACAAAAAGTAGACAAAAAGTTTGAAAACCAATCTGTCCGCCCTGTTTCACTCCTCGGGAAAAAAAATCACTGCTCTCACCCTCCTCCAGCAAATAACGACGACACGGAAATCTTGATCACCTGTCTAACCTCTGAGTCACTTTTTTTTTTTGCTTTTGGTACAATGGGGAACGCTCTGTTTTGCATATCCTCCCATTCTTTTATCTTCGCAATGTCCTTTACCCGTGAAAGACTTCACCTTGGAGAGTGTTCCGGCAGTCATCTTCAATTGTTCTTTTTGAATCTCTCACCTGCTGCCGGCGTCAACAATAGTATCAAGGTTAGCTGAAGAAAAGAGAAAAATCCGGATGGTATAATCTCGTTTCCCTGCCGCCATTCTCCGACGACGTCTAGGGGATGGAAGCTTCTTTGAATAAGCATTTAAATTTTATGTCACGTCTTATTTCCACGCTTCGCGTGTTCCCGCAGTTGTTTGCTTTTCCGACTAGGGGTTTGATTTTTCGTCTGAAGACCAACTGACTGTTTTTCGTGTTTTTTTTTCGCTGCTCCAAATCGAAAATATTGATAATCATTATCGGGACAAACACCGGATTGGCAGCTTCAGCCTTCGGGGACAACGTTGATAACGTCGTTTATGCAAATTTTAGCGAAGCTACGTGAGATTTCTGGGACTTGATTTGGACTTTCTAGAACCAAAGTCAACGTTCCTAGCTTGGCTGATGACTCCAAGGCTCCAATGTCGACTATCAATATTTAAAATTGGAAATTGCATTTTTCTCGAATTCTTCATCACTGGCAATTGCTACGACACTCAATCAAGTGCAGCTTCTTGCAGCAATTTGCCAGCATCGATGTCACCGATTTCAACATATTTGATTTATTTATTGCTTTCTGCTCGATGCGATATGGCTTGGCTCGGGTGTGGAGCTGTATCGAGAGCTCTATTAGTTTTTATTCCTCCGTATTTGAGAAACTGTGGATGGGGTAACGGCCACTGTCACGGAGCTTCGCGCGAGCGCTCGGTGCCAGCCAGATGGTGGAAAATAAAATGAAACATCAGAGAAACGGCTGTTTCTTTCGGAGGGAAAATTAACATATTGATGGAATATTGAAGTTCAAGAATCGATTTGCCGCTGAAGGTGGTGAGAATTTCCAATTTAAGCCATTGATTCTGATAATGGGAATTGGTATCTCATTACTTTCGGTTTCATTTGATGAGAATGTAGACAATTGATGTCGTATTGAACCGGAGAGTGTAGAGTTTTGAACTTTACCCTTATCAGTTTGGAGTATCAAAGATGAATGGAAGAAGCAACTGTAATTTTTTGGAAAAATGGAAAAATGGAAATATCATTATCAATTTTCAAATCAAATTCAAAACACGTTGATGACACTGGGATGAACGGTCACTACGTTGCGCTAATGACCATGTTCTCTAGTAAATTCCCTACCATTGTATCCCAGTTTTTTTTCGTGCTACTTGTATCTGGTCACCAAGCTATTGGTCACCCATCCGAGCCATGCTCCTGAAATGAGCTATAGGGACCGTTGAATTATCGGCAGTCGCAACCATAAGCAGCAAACAAAAGCTTAAAAAAGTTACCTGCCAAGCCTCTTCCAAACGTCAATATTGATCGACAGAGATTGTTAGACCCAGAGTTCCAAGCCAGTATCCGTTAGCTTGGGTCCCAAAACCACCGAAAATCGTATTTTGAGCTTATGCGATTTGCATTTTTCTTCAGAATTTGGCATGAAATTTTAATACCTGTTGAGAACCATTTAAATAAGTGCCTCAGATTATATGCAAATGCTCCAGATGCATTTTCATAAAAATTTTCAGACTCAAACAAACTTATTGCAAAAATAAGTGTGTCGATTCGACTTTACCAGAAGTAGTTATGATCGTTGAAAGGCAGAATATTTTAGCAAAAGTAAAAACAGCTTAGTACACTCAAGTTATTTTTAACACGGGTGATACGTATCGTGTAAAATAAAACCGTGTTATGCCAAAAATTGCCGTAACAAACAGTCTTATATCGAAAATATTGTTATAACTTATAACTTTGAAAGTGCATATGCATTGTTTCAACGCATATTGCATTGGCAAAGATAAAATTCATAGTTATCATTAATTTATAGTTAAAACAGGATGAAAATTATCCGTTTTTATCAGCGTTTATGTATTTACAGTCAATTTTCCACATCTCGATATTGAAGGGACCATCGAGATAGGGAGAGATCGACATTCAAAACAGAAATTGACTTGCCTGCTAGAACGATCCTAGAAGCATTTCGCGTTGCAATTTTTTTTGTGCATCCCGTATCCAAAGCAGATTTCAATCGCTTGCTCCAAACTAGAGGTAGGCAAAATGGCTCACTATAGCGAGCGGCTCCTAACAGTTCCGCTCGGTGAAGTGAGCTAGTTCTTAAGAACCGTTCATTTGCTCTTTTCCTAGCACTTAGCTGATTCGATTGCGCGCGATTCTGCGTATTGCGACTTTTGAAAAAATGTGTATTTATTTGTTGAAAAATTCGATTTGTTTTGTTTTAAAACAGTAATTACAATTAACGAAATATGTTTCGCGGTTAGCCTACTACGTTTCTCACCATCCAGTGCTGCTTTGGAAAAGATCTGTTCACAAGGTACAGCGTTGCAGGAACGCACCACGGATCGAGAAAGATGGCTTGAGCGATCAGTTCATTCGATTCTCTTTCTCCGAACTGCTTGATGAGACCATCTTCCAGTTCATCTACCAACTTTTCGATATTTGGAGGAAGAGAATCGTTTGAATGCAGTTTGAAACGTTCCCTCTTTGTGTAGGGAAACAGATTTTCCTGATGAAATTTCAATCGAAACCTCATTGAAAAGGCCGAGAAGCGGGTCGAATCCAATGAGGCCAAAGCAGAAATTAAAGCATCTTTGTTCAATAGCAATCGTTCTAAAAATTCGCGATCGTGAAGTTCTATCTCGTCAGAACATCCTGCTTTAGCTTAGGAGGATTTTTTCCTAATTTAATCATATACAGAGAATCATTGAAAACCAATGTTGAGCGAATTTTAAATGGCAGTTTCGAACGTTCCTCTGGTATAGAGGAAATTGAATCAGATGATGGGCCATGCCATCTCGTTCCTGCTCTTGCTCACTCATTACAACTAGCTCTAGCAGTCGATCAGTAGCTCGGGAGTCACATAAAGACTGTATTCGATGAAATTTGGACACACAAAATAGGTCACCAAAAATTTTTCTTGAGCCCGATTCTCTTCAAACATTCTGGAAATATAGTACTATTAAATGGTTAAGTTTTTACATCATTGGTTTTTGAACCTTTTCTCCCAACCCAAATGCCCGCACCTTTGCCTTGACCCCTTTCATCAAATTTTGGGCAATGATAGGACCGACTTGCTTACTTACTTTTAGCCATACTTTCTTTAGTTCAAGTTCATTTTCTATCAGTTTTGGAGTTTTAACAAGCTTTGCCTTCATGATTGCCCAAAATTTTTCAATTGGGCGAAGTTCCGGAGTGTTTGGAGGGTTGACGTCTTTTGGTACAAAAACTACATTATTATCTTTGTACCAGTCTAAGACAGGGCCGGGCATAGTGGCAAGATGCCAAATCCGGCCAAAACAGTGTCGGGCCATCGTGAGATCTCAAGAAGGGCAGAAGTCGTTTTTGGAGGCATTCGTCTTTGTAGATTTGTCCGTTGACGGTCGCAGAGGTGATGAAGGGCTGACTCATTTTGCCACATCCGCAAGGAATTTACTGGCGAATTTCGACAGTTTCTTCTTCCGTACACTCTCCGGAACGGCCAACTTAGAGGTGGCAACGTAGTGTTCCTCTCCTGGCATTTGTTTGGCGTCGGCTTTAATGTAGGTCTCATCGTCCATCACAATGCAGAACGGTGTTGTGAGCCACTCCCTGTACAGTTTTCTTGCACGAGTTTTGGCCACCGAGTTCTGTTTATCGCTCCGGTTCGGTGCCTTCTGGACCTTGTACACATGTAATCCAGAACGTTTCGTTGTTTTCTGCACAAAACAAACTGAAACTTTCGCCTTTTCCTCAACATCCCTGATCGAAATGTTGGGAGACGGCATAAATTGGTTTAATACCATCCTGGCCTTCTCCTGATTTGATGTGCCACGTTTTTTGGCACTACCATTTTCCGCTTGGTTGTCTTACGGTCCTTGAACGTTTCGATCACATGAGATACGGTTGAATGTGCGATTCCGAGCTGTTTTCCGATCCATCGATGAGAAGCGTTTGGGTTTTCGAAGTAAGTGCCCAAAATTTGTTGGCGCACCATTTCTTCATTCGAAGCCATCACTGAAATCACTCGACCGATTTTCACGAAACTCATGACACAATTGACACAACACAATAAAATACATTCAGTTAAAATTTCAATAATTTTTACCGACACGCTAAAAAGTTACGAACAATTGCGTGTGTTCAAATTTCATCGAATACAGTCTTTAGGATCATTCAGTGGCTGAAATCATACCTGTCTGCGCACCAAGCTTTTGCCAAAGTGCACGATGCTAGGACCTTGGTGTCATACTTGACAGTTAGCTACGCTTTAACGAATACGTCTCAGTGACAACTGCGAAAACCAATGCGATGCTAGGTTTCATATGCTGGAGCACAGCCCATTTTAATGGCGTACATGCATTGAAGGCCCTGTTTTGCGCTTTAGTTCGCAGTGTACTTGAATATGGAGTGCAGGTTTGGGCTTCGTGTCATGCCGTCCATATCGCTCGTATTGGGAGTGTCCAGAAGCGCTTCATTAGGTATGCTCTACGCTGCCTACCATGGAGTGACCCAGAAAACCTTCCGCCATACGAACATCGATGCGCACTTCTCGATTAACAACCGCTGGCGAGTCGTCGAGTAATGCTGCAAAGGTTGTTCATTTTCGACGTGTTCAAGTGCCACATCGACTGTAGCAGCCTTCTTGGAAATGTGAGGTTACATGTATCTACTCATCAGTTCCGAAATCGGCATCGGCTGTGGATCTCCAGCCATCGATCAAACTACGGCCTGAACAATTCACTGGATTTATGTTGTAAACGTTTCAATGAAGTGTCTGGCTGTTTCGATTTTAGTGTTTATTTAATTTTTTAATTTAATATTTATTTATTTTTTTAAATTTTGGATAAGGAGGGTTGATTAACCAATCTGTGCGACTTTTGTGTCCAAGATGTTGTCAAATAAATTAAATTAAAATGTCATGCGTTTTAAAAGTCAACCAGATACTATGACGTACAGAAATGTGTGAACAAAATGACACAGCCAAAAAATCATACATTAGGTTTACCGTTAACATTAGGTGTATTTATAATTTCTGCAACAGTCCATAAGCACTGTACACGTTGTTGTACACGTTGAAAACGTACGCGTTACATATTTTGTAGTGGATCTGTGTACAGTGACTGAAATGCAAGAGTTCATTCTTTAACGAATTCTTACGGTGATCTCCTCTCCTAGAACGTTTGTACCATCAGCAAACTTGTTCACAAGGTCAAGGAGTTCCGAAAAGTTGCAACTATGCTTTGAAATTTTGACACTACGTGGCGCTATTGGGTATGCAAAAGTGAGCATTTTTTAACCGATTTACAGCATGATCTCCAACGCCACAAAAGTTCGAACCTACATCAAATTGGGTAAGGACATTTGTAAGGTGAAAAGTATGGTTTGGAATTCTATCAGTATGAAGTGCTAGTGAACATGTAAAAAAGTGCATTTTCCTACGATTTTATATCGTAATCCCGACCACCTAGAAAGGACGAACCTTTATCAAAATTCGATACATGAGATGCTTAAACATCGTTACCTGAGCTCATGACTAAAACAAGCCTTTATAAGGAGACAATCTATTCAACGTTGTTTCCAGGAAGGCGTTTGATCCCCTCTGCTATTGAATCCTATAACAGATGGTCTATTGCGAAATCTTAACAACTTGGGATTTCCTTCTCATGGCTTTTCTGTTGATATGATTACGATAAAATGAGAAGAAAGATTAGTAATTCCCATTTAATTCCAACTACTTTTATTGCTAAGCCAGACTGTGCAGACTTTTTCAGTGTCGTGTACTTATTCTCGACTTGACTCAATATGTACCGGCAGGATTTTCAGTATGAAATCAGGTGAGCTTTTCAGATTCATCCTCGATTGCTGGCAAAGCGTAATTACTTTGTCCATCAGCTTGCCCTGGATCTTGGAGAAGAACGAGATGTTAGTTCTCGGCGTCCTTTGGGATGCTACGGAAAAAATGATCATACCAAAGATATTGTTAATATGATAACCTTAAATTTTTTTGAAGTATGTTCGTTCTTGTTTATTTCGGAAAAAAACTACAGGGTGCGGTCCTGAAGTGCTACATTGAAACATCAGATCAAAACAGAAACATTTTGTTTCAAATAATTTTACTCCACTTGCAAACAAATCACTTTTTGAAAATTCACTCGTCAAGTTCCATTTGTTCACCCTTGAGTTCAACCCTCTTGTATTATTTCATCCCAGATATCACTTCAAGACTTCCACACCTTCATGATTTTTGGAGCAGACGTTGGCCTCCAACATACTCCAGACAGCGAAGTCTTTAGGGTTTAGGTCGATTGAAGTCCCCGGCCACTTCAAGCTCAAATGAACCCTGGAAAATGTTTCGCAATCCAGAATTTAGCTTTGTGAGTCTGCGCCGAGTCCTGTTGGAAAACCCAATCCCTGAAACCAAAATAACGATGTTCCCACGGTTCGACGAGGTTCTAGTTTCAGATATGTATTTTGGTTGCTTTTCTAATCTTCATGGCAAAAAACCTCTGGCCATCACGAGTGATTCCGCACAAAGAAATAATGAATTTTAACAGGCGCGTAAAATGTCCCCTCGTTTAATTTCGTTTGCAATCTTTCATGTGCCATACAACAATGTTTGTAATCTTTTATACAACAGACTCAGGGGTATATTCAGGGGTTCTCTGGCTTGAATTAACATGAAATGTCTCATTATTGTCTGTCAAATCTAGCATTCTCTTTATGCGCATAAGACAATGCAGAAAATTAAATGTTTCTTTCTATATGTGCGGCCCAACCAATACAGATGCTGGTTTCTGTTACTTGTTGGCCGCCAGCACGTCGGCATGAGTTCGTGATTATTCTGGCAACCTTGGTCTAAAGTTTATCTTTCAGGGTCTGATGGAGACTTCGATCCGATACGATGAAGTCCTTCGCCAATTTAGTGCAACTACGTCAAGAATCTCTCTTAAGGCGCCTCTTGACGATCTTCACCATGGTATATGTCAACACAGTAGCTCGACGTCCCCCACCAAACCGTTTTTTGGTACTTTCAGTATCTAATAACTGTGCAGTATACAAAACTTCTGCACACACGTAAATCGGGCAGCACACGAAATAAGTTCTTCTGTCGTTTTCTAGCTCGGAACAACGTTTCTGTTTGAGATCCATTCCGGATAGCACTATCCAAGTAACCATATTAACCAGCTGTATAGGACTTCTCCCGGTTTTGTTGATAAAACTAAAATTGAAAAACTGTTTTGTCTATCAAAACCCCCTCTATGCTTCTTTAAAGCCGACGTATGCACAAAGAAGCCTATTCGATAGACGGTTGTGAAAACAAGTTATTAAAACATTTAAAAGACCACAAGAATTTTCAAAATTTTCTGGTGAAAGATGTTATGACCACTTGAGAACCTTCATAAAACATTTTAGCTGGTTTTCATGCTCACGGCCACAGCTGTCAAACTTCACTGTGAAATCATGGTTGGTTTTTGTTGTTCTGTTTTGTTCGATTCTCTGCTCTTCTGATACATTTAGCAGTAAATAATATCTAAGAAAAAAATTTTGTGTTGTGGGAAATTTGGTTTGATATCAAAATATCCAAAACAAATTGAGTTTTAACAGCGTTTCTTGCTCCAAATATTGTCACGATGAAAGCCGAAAATTAACACGCTTCGGGTATTAATCGAGTTTGCAACAACAGTTCATTTGCATTACATTCAAAATTTGGTGCATCCTTTTTTTCACATATCAATTATCTCAAGCCAATTTATCATCGCATTTAGAACCATAAAACTGTTTGGTCATTCTTTTTCTTTATTAAAACCTCAGTACTCATTTTCCATTTGATGCATTTACCTGAGGCAAAATTGTTTAAAAATGTTTTTTTCGACTAACCATAAGAAGATCATATGAATGAGTCCTAAAACGACATTTTAAAACAGTATTTTACGAGTCCATAAAGTCGAAGTAAAACCTTTAATAAGAGCACACGAAATTTCAGAAAACAAGGTTCTAAGATCGTTGTAAGCAAGCTGTGAAGATTGTCATAAACGTGACTAAAAAATGAAACCTATTGGCACCTTTTGATGCCAGAATGAAACAAAATAGATGTCCAGTGGCTTTCATAAAACTTTGATAAAACTTCGTAAAGCTCAGGTTTTTGCAATGTTACTTGGATAGATTACAAAAGTAAGACATACACCCACTGACAGCCAAGACACAATATAAGCAAAGTGACGAGGGCTCGTCCAATACAGTTTCGTGTGCGACGTACTAATAATAATCGAGTACTTTTTCAAAAGGACGTAAGTCACATATTGTTAACAAACACGTTGTTATTACAAAATCATTAATTATATGCCCAAAGTTTTGACAAAATTTTTACAAAACGGCCTAACATCACTTTTGCACTTTTTGGGAATAATTTAGATACTTCACTTGTGTTGAAAATAACCTTACAAAACATTGTTATATCATTTGAATTCCCCTAAATGACGCGTAATCAAAAGGCTTCATACCACAGGATCTGCCATCAATTATACTGACTTATCAAAACGACGTATAGTCTTTTTCCATGGCAGACCTTTGTAAAAAACACTTTTCTAAATAAAACTTGAATTTCCTCTTCTTGTATGATTTTTAAGTACAATGATGTAATATATTATACCAATAAGCCGTTCAGTGGATTTTGTATTGGATAAACATGTCCTGTTTTCAAATAGGAATAAAAATAAACTTAAAAATCGCAAAGAAAAAAAAAAATTTCGTCCAAATGTTACTTACGTCCATTTGAAAAAGTATTGGAGAATTGTTGAAATAATGTAACAGTTGAATTGAATTGAATAAAAAACAGAAAAACTTCCCAAATTTTTATATTAAATTTTTTTATTTTTACCAAATGAAGGACTCACACTTTACATACTCTTGCAAAATCACGCTGTAAATATACCTATCTGTCAAAATTCGCATTCCGCGCCACTGCACTATGGTCCAGATCACGAATTTACGAGGAAACATGCTCCCAGCGTCTAAACTTGAAACTTTACAGCAAAGTAATGTTCTACAATATGGTTTGTATCATCAAGGCCCATTTTTTGATGTTGATTAAAATTAGGGTGGTCCCCATTTTCACGGAAATACAAAACTAACTTTTTATTTGCAGAAATAGACGTTTACATCCTTTGGCAAAATTGTAGCGCAAAAATTTCATGGAATTTTTATCAAAAAATTTTTTTGTACCTTAAAAATTGACCGATTTAGAGCAATTTTTCTCATCAACTTAGGGTGTACCATAAAAATTGATTTTTTGCTCTTACTTTTTATTTCAATTCTCACCGTAAAGTTGTGTTTGGACGAGTTTTAGAACTTTTAAGACGCGTACTTTGGTGTACAAATTTTGCCGCTAGCTTCAATAAATCAATAGTTATTGAAGTTTTTCTTAAAAAATACGCCCTTTTTAAATGTTGATTTTCATGATTGGGGCAAATACAAAAAAATTAAAGACGTCATTTGAAAGGACAATTTATATTGTTTAACATATGTGAAAACTAGAGATATGTTATTTCTGTATCTTGAGAAAATTACATTTTAATCTGGGATGGTTTAAGAAGAAAAACTTCAATAACTATTGATTGGTTAAAGTTAGTGGCAAAGTTAATATATCAAAATACGCGCCTTTAAAAGTTCTACAACTCGTCCGAACACAACTTAACGATGAAAATTGAAATAAAAAAGTTAGGACAGAAAAACTTTTTTTTATGGCTCACCCTAAGTTGACGAGGGAAAAGTTGCTCTAAATCGGTCAATTTTCAAGCTACAAAAAAAATGTTTAATAAAAATTTTATGAAATTTTCTGCGCTACAATTTTGCCAAAGAATGTAAACGTCTATTTCTGCAAATAAAAAAGTTAGTTTTTGCATTTCCGTAAAAATGGGGACCACCCTAATTTTAATCAACATAAAAAAATAGGAATACGTTTTTATTTCAAGTTTCACCACCATTTTTTTTAAGGTTAATAATTGACCGATTTAGAGCAACTTTTCCCTCGTCAACTTAGGGTGAGCCATAAAAAAAAGTTTTTCTGTCCTAACTTTTTTATTTCAATTTTCATCGTTAAGTTGTGTTCGGACGAGTTGTAGAACTTTTAAAGGCGCGTATTTTGATATATTAACTTTGCCACTAACTTTAACCAATCAATAGTTATTGAAGTTTTTCTTCTTAAACCATTCCAGATTCAAATGTAATTTTCTCAAGATACAGAAATAACATATCTCTAGTTTTCACATATGTTGAACAATATAAATTGTCCTTTTAAATGACGTCTTTAATTTTTTTTTGTATTTGCCCCAATCATGAAAATCAACATTTAAAAAGGGCGTATTTTTTTAAGAAAAACTTCAATAACTATTGATTTATTGAAGCTAGCGGCAAAATTTGTATACCAAAGTACGCGTCTTAAAAAGTTCTAAAACTCGTCCAAACACAACTTTACGGTGAGAATTGAAATAAAAAAGTAAGGGCAAAAAAATCAATTTTTTATGGTACACCCTAAGTTGATGAGAAAAAATTGCTCTAAATCGGTCAATTTTTAAGGTACAAAAAAAATTTATTGATAAAAATTCCATGAAATTTTTTGCGCTACAATTTTGCCAAAGGATGTAAATGTCTATTTCTGCAAATAAAAAAGTTAGTTTTCGCATTTCCGTGAAAATGGGGACCACCCTAATTTTAATCAACATCAACAAATGGGCCTTGATGATACAAACCATATTGTAGAACATTACTTTGCTGTAAAGTTTCAAGTTTAGGCGCTGGGAGCATGTTTCCTCGTAAATTCGTGATCTGGACCATAGTGCACTGTGCATCGCATCTGCCAATGTTGGCATAGGAGTTTTGGGCTGAAGCTGGAGAGGGATCCTTTGAATGGATGAAATGACCAGACTTACTTTTTTAAATACTACCTGTGAATTAAGTTTCCCGAACAGGATTACCGAAGAATTCCGGAAGAATGACAAGGACAGCCTACCATGCGTTATGAGACTTACTGAAACATATTCATGATAACCTCCTACTTGACAGCATTGTCACGATCTACAGGGCAACTTCGCATTGTTGTTGGGGTAGATTCTGTACAATCCTTACTCTTTATTGATCAAGCTTACATTGCTGATACATGTTGGCTGGCTTGAGCTGTTGACAGATTACTGTCTACAAATCATGTCAACCTGTACGATTGTTCTATAACCCTATTTGAAATCAAATATGTCGGCAAACTCACGCTTTTCGAGGAATTCCTGTACGTTGTTCGATTCCCACCCAATGTACTTTGCAATAACCTCATAAATTTCCAATCCTCGCAGCTTCTGTCTAGCCACTGAAAATCGATTCTCCACCTTTTCAAGTAGGAAAATCTATTCGCTCAGCAAGATTCCTCTATGGCACTTAAGTTCCAAAATTTATCCCTTTCGGTCACTTCTTGGAGCAGAAGAAAATATGCAATTTTCACCACCACGGTCAGGGCTACACACTCGCTCGTGATGCGCTATGGATGTATTTCCGGTTGTATCGGCTCGCAAACAAACGGTCCAGGAGGCTCGAACGAGTAAAAGCCGCCTTCCGCGCAGTTGATGAACAGTGGCTTGGTTTGTGAAGACGGAAGACGAAGCCGGGAAGGCGGGAAAAATAATAACAAATTCTCTGTTGGTTGAAAGTCGGTGGGAGTCCACCACGCGTCTCCACCTGTTTCGTTCCCCGGGGGGTGGTCGCTTTTCTATGCTGCTCTCTCTCTTTGTTTGGCATTTTCCTTTGCTGGGGAGAGTTGAGAGAGAGAGCGAGAGAGTTTTGTTTGGAGTGAATCAGGCTGGATGGAATAAAACATCGCATTGAAAGTGGCTGCTGGTGATGAAGATTTAATTTTGGTTGTGAGGGAGTCTAAGTAGAGTGTAAGGTAGAGAAAATGAACAAATTAAATTGTTCGAATATTTTTGGAAGTTAATAGCCTAGATACGAAGAAATGCGACACTAATTTTACTCAATTCTAATGGACATTTACACAGCAGGTGAAATTACGGAAATGCTGGAAATAGTTGCAGACATTTTGGCTATTCTCGGCAACCGATGTCCAGACCTTAAATTCTGTATATTTTTCCATCAGAGCACCTCTCTAAATATATCAATGTGATAATTTCGTTATTTAGCTTTAGTTTGATATACTTTCATATTGTGAGACATTCTGTTAAGTCGTATTTTCCTACAAATAATTCACATGAACTCGAAAATGCTGCTGTATATAAAAAAACACGAATAAAAACGGAGCGGCCGACAATAGTAACTTTCACTTGAGAAGTTTTGCGCTTTATAAATACATTTTCAAATTGTTCCGGACAACTCTGTCGATCGTTATAGATAAAAGATCACGGTGCAAATAAATGCAAGCAAACAAAATCGGCAGATGTGTGCACGACGCTTTGAAAATACTTATGAAGGAGTGGAATCTGCTTAGATTTTCTATAATAGGTAAATCCTTCTATATCTGAATTTCCTAACAATCGAATTTCATTTCCCGGGAAAACTTTAATAATTCTACATTACCAATTAGTTACTCTATTTTTGACTGTTGAGTCACCGTATACGATAAGAAATTTAGCGTCACTTATGGACAGATTGTACTGCTACAATCCGTTATCAGTAGTTGTCTCTCTT
The DNA here is from genome assembly GCA_034211315.2 of Aedes japonicus. NCBI lineage: Eukaryota > Metazoa > Arthropoda > Insecta > Diptera > Culicidae > Aedes > Aedes japonicus. The sequence goes on from JASCZW010006499.1 coordinate 80,868, forward strand.
CTACCAAATGGTTGTACGATTTATCTATCGCAGCATGCGATCATGTTGCGGTTCGTTTTAATTAGCTATACTGATCTCCCTGCTGATTGATAAACACCCAATAGGAAGTACTAAGAGTCACATGGAAATAAACAGTCAATAGTATATTAGTCTAGAAACTACGAAAACATGAGTGGTTCAACGGTGATGTTTGTATGCCTGTCCACGTTAAAATTCGGACACTTCTCTTTCAGTGAAGATTTTGAATTGTTTCATAGATTGCAGAAACGTTTCACTTATATGACAGCTGAAACTTTCTACTTTATTTTGTGGTACAAGAGGAAGTGCGCATTTGTAAACCCAAATTTATCGGTACGCAATCTTGCCAAGAAACTAAAACTACTGGAAAGTACAGTGTTTAGTGTTCATTTGCAAATCATTTGGCCAGCGTTTGACTGTGGATCGGAAGGTTGGAAGTGGAACAAATCGAAACGTGTGCTCCTGATAAATGGACAAGAAAGTGGTACCCAATATTGAAAAAAATCCCAATCTTTCTGTGCGAAATGTGGCACGCAAAGTTGGTTAGTCAAAATCATGCGTACAAAAAGTAAAGCAGAGGCAAAGGCTGAAGGTGTACAAAGCGAAAGTGCCCAACCGTGATGATAAGCAAAATTTCACTGCAAAAAGTTGAGCTAATGAGCTTCACACCAATTTTTTGCAAATGTTTTCTTGTATCATAATGGACGACTGAACATCTGTGTGTGTATGTATGTTCAATCTAACACTCATTGACCAGTCATAGTATCACAGAAGAAATCGGTTTACAACAATCCCTCACCATTGGAAGCAGTTTTTATCCGAGAGCTAGAAAGTGATGCAGATCCAGCAACCCATTTCAGAATGTCAGGAGAGTAACGCCAATTTCGAGGTAAGTTTCACATACAATAAGCCCCACATGTAAACATTACCGATATCATTTTGATAAGGCACTGCAACACACTTCCAGATTTGGAAATGTAAAATTTCCAAACCAGGTACGTATTTGGTATTATTCAAAAATAAGGTTATTAATATATAGCTATAATCAGATACATCTCACCCATGGCCGCTATGGTCATTCGTAAACATGAAAATTCTCGATGTTGATCCGTAATTAATTTCATGCACTCGCGACAAAATAAGCGCAAAACTTAACGTTGCCAAACCACTCGTTAAATGCAACCTACCTAAGAAAATTAGGTTCACCACGTGGTGAACGCATCTGAAATTATGTGGCAGCCTTTTACGCACACATGCGCGTTGTCTTCTTTTGCTGCTTCTAATAAGCAATGGCTGTTTTCTACATGCACTGGTCTTATTTGTTTTCACTCCTCACTCTGCCAATAATCAATTCCCCGCTATCAGGCCATTCTATATCGAACTTCAAAACTGCTAATAATCATCGATTTACTCGCAACATAGCGGACTAACACCATTCTATATCGAACTTCAAAACTGCTAATAATCATCGATTTACTCGCAACATAGCGGACTAACACTCAAACTTAATAATTTATGTCCGGATCTCACAATACTACCACTTATAAACAAAACTAAGCTGATTTAACTCTTCTATCAGGTGCGGGGTGAAGCACAAAAAAAAATTGAAATACTACTGCCTCTCACACATTTCGGGAGGGAAACGATTATATTCACTACGTCTTTCTCAAAACACGCGGATATTTTATGATTTTACTGTTAGTTAAAGTTAAATTACGAATTATTGTTTGATTTTTTTTATCGCAAAAACGACGCAGCAAAAACAAAACACGTCAGTTTCTAAGCATGGCTTGCTGCCATCTCTCAAAATGGACGACTAAAATTCTGGCGTTTTACACCACCATGTAAAAGAACACTGTTGCTGAGCATTTCCGGACAAAGAAGGTGTCCAAATTCTCGAAGGTACAATCCACAAAACTGTCCAGAACCTCACGTTTTAGAGAGGCACTGGGTTCTAGTTGAGCAGAAACTCTTCGAAACTAAGATGAAAGCAAATAGTACTGATAATTCTAAGAGAAGATGAAGAATCGTCACGGAACCTGATGGTGGCTGTAGATAGTTTGAGAACCTTACAGAAAGAAGGAGTAGGAGATGTTTAAGAAACTGTTTCTAATGTATGCGATGCGAATTTTTTCAAACTTTGTCTTCAGAGGACATTTAGAGGGTGTTTGACTATACTGGCCACTTAGAGTGGCCCTGCGGGATTTCGATTGCCTCCGAGAAACTGGCCATATTCAATTTTTTACCAAAACCTGGCTTACGACACATCAAACTTTGTGATTTTGCAAAACTAGGTCTTCGAAGGACATTCTGTAGATTTTTGACCATACTAGTCACTTCGGGATGTCCTGCGGAATTCGAATTCCTTTGGAAAAGTGGCCATATTCAAATCCTTTCCAAAATCTGGCTTGCGACATATTAAACTTCATGATTTTGCAAAACTTTTTCTTTTGATCAATATGTGTCGCTAGTACTGGACGTCTTCTGTTGAGGGAAATCTAGCATCACCCACACAATTATCTCAAATGCACTGAATTACCTGTTTTTTTCTTTCTTTCTTGACGTAAATTTTCTCTCCGACTCACGCCTATCACTTCTTTTTTATTAAATCAATCATAATACTACCTCAATTTTACTTTCTTTCAAAAATTATCACTTACTTACCTATTAAATTTTTTTAACATGTGACTCACGATGTTGTATTTATGTAAAATACATGACATTATTCAAGATAATTTCTTGAAAATAGATTTTTTTTATTAATCATTTATTTGTACAGGCTCAATCGAATCAACTTTACCATAGCCAAATTTTCATATTTTTATACATCATTTATCTAAAACTAAAATAAGGGGGATAGAACCGATTACTCGCGGCCGTCTCGAGGTTAATAGGAATTACAAATCACGGATGGGAAAGAGGGTGGGAATTTAAAGAATGGTTTACATAACACATTAAATTTAAATTCAAAATTATCTTAACACTTATAACTATACAATTTATAGTTTTCTTTTGAAAAAAAAAAAGAAATTTACCACATTGATTTTATGAACTAATATTTAGCAATTTGCCAAATCACTTGAATTCAATAAAACATTGTTCACTGCCCGATGCAACGAAATAGATTTCAATTTATGACTTCTTCACTCAGCGGTCCAAAAGAGGAAGGCCAAATAGATCTACCTGAACAACCGAGAAATTTCCAATTCTATCAATTCTGTTCATTCTTTGTTCAAAAATGTTTTTCCAGTTTTGACTTGTTCTAAATTTCCCATAATTTTTTTTTGAATTATCCGTCATTAATTCTGTTTTCGTATCCTTTAAGTGTGAGCCTAACCCTTCTTTTATGAAACGATCGTTTGACCGTTTCAAAGTTAGAGCTTTGATCATGGCTGTTGCTTAGATTGCTCATTTAAATTATAATATATATTTCAATTTAGAATTTTCTGCACTTCACAGATTAGGACATATTATTAGTTGCTCACATTCATGATCAAAACACTCATCCTTTTCGATTATGAAGCATACAATAAGATAATTAATTATACCATCTGTGTAGGTATATTTGATATTAAATCAATGACAATTAGAGAATAAACAACAATGGAAGAATTGTCAATCAAATGAAGAGTGCACTTTTGGTCGTTTCCCTAAATTATTTGATGTCAGATACTTGTAGATTGTTCCTAGCTTCGTTGAAGAGTTAATTGCGGCAAAACCCGCCAGTATCACACCTCTTTCAGTGCCTTGAAATAAACGTACTACGACGTGGCAACTCAAAAAAAGCAGAGCGTGATACTATCACTGTTGATCATGTTCTCGGTCTCCCATGGCGGTCTTTTGCATAAGATTAGCCCTACGACAAGGTGACACCCATGGTCTTCGAGAAGGAAGTTGAATGAATAAAGCTGTTACTCATATCATATCCTAAAATGAGGAAGTTTGTGAAGTTTATTTTGTTTTGCTTTTTGTTATGCTTGTCTCTTTTCAGTAACATTGAAGCGGCCCATTGCTTTTGTCGAAAAGTGCTACATATTTTCAGCGTATCGTTAACCAAAACTAACCCGTCTGCTAACCTTTCCCCCACTATCCAACATCTCAGTGATTTCTAGTGGAAGTGCAGAGGATTTCTCGGCTTCCTAAAAAGCGAGTATCATGTCAACACGTTACTTCCCATTCCTTACTTGACCAGCATTTGGACATGGCCGGCGCCGTTATTGCTTTATAATGGGCCATCAGTTTTAACAAATTGAAGATGTATGTTAGCCCCAAACATCATCTGTTGGTTCTTTGTGCAAATACAGCTGATCTGGCAATAACGGAATTGCATCCGTGGGTGATCAATCATGCTCATGCTCATGCTCAATAGTGGCCATATTCAAATCTTTTCCAAATCCTGGCTTGTGACATATTAAACTACATGATTTTGCAAAACTTTGTCTTTGGGTCGATATGGATCAATATCCTCTTCCACCTGGATATGGATCAATATCCTTTTCCACAATCTGTATCCGCGATACTCACAGTATCGGATTCCGAATCATTCATAATTTTGCACAAACCTAATTCACGCTATCGAACAAAACAAAGATTCCGTTTTAACCATGAAGCAATAGCTGTTTTGAAATTAGCTCATTGCTTGTCTCGGCATCTTTCAAAAAAATACTGTCGAGCTGGAAAAGACACGTGAACTAAGAAAATGAACACGAAGCAGACGGACGGATTACAAAAATGAGGCGAGGTCTTCTTTGTTCAATCTATCCTACGAGCATGAGCAGTACAATAAAGTTTCCAGGAAAATATGGTCAGGAGTCTTCAGAATGCCCTCCACAGACCTAGTTTTACTAAATCATGAAGTTTGATGTGTCGCAAGCCAGTTTTTGGTCAGAGATTACGCAAAAAAGTGTGGAACGACGATTGGGATGGTCCAACGCGCAAAGGCGCAAAATTCCCTGAAGACATACCGGAAACAAAAAGGTCCAAACCCAGCCAAATTCAAGCGGATTGCGAGAAAACTCGGGCTCGGGAACTGTACGACGACGTTTTGAGCACAAATGGCAAGTGCATTATCATGAACGACGAGACGTACGTCAAATTAGACTATAGGGCACTTCTAGGGGCACAGTTTTACACCGTGAAACGTGGAATGCATGTCCCAAATTCGGAGAAGCAATTTTCCAGTGCGGTATGAAATCGACACCTTTTTTCACTACCGCAAATATGAACGCCGAAATGTACAGGAAGGAATGCTTGCAGAAACGAATTCTACCCCTTATCCGAAAACACAAAGCTTCTGACACTGTTTTGGCCTGATTTGGCATCCTGTCACTATGCGCGTGTCAACTTGGACTGGTATGAAGAGAACAATGTCCAATTAGTGAAAAACGCGATGAACCCTCCAAATTGTCCGCAAATAAGGCCCATTGAAAAATGTTGGGCTTTGATGAAAGGAAAGCCACGGAAGAAGGCTAGAGGAGCAGATGACATCATCAAATTAAAAAAAGACTGGGTAAACGTAGCAAAACCATCGACGGAACGGTTGCGCAAAACCTCATGAGGAATATCAAGAAGAAGATGTGAGAGCTGGCCAGATCTACGAGAAATTAAATGAATACTGATGTAATGGGCTTTTTTGATGGTCAATAAACAATGTAAATGAATTTGAGTTGCAAAATAAATAAAACATACATAAACACAGCCATTTTAATGATACAGCCCTTATCACACTTCTTTCAGTGCCTTTAAATAAATGTACTACGACATGGCAATTTAAGGAAAGCAAAGTGTAATACTGCTGATCATGTTTTTGGTATCCCATGACGGTCTTCTGCATGAGATAAGCCCTGTCACCTACGATAAAGTGACAGCCACGATCTTCGAGAAGGAAGTTGAGCAAATAAAGTTGTTACTCACATTGCTGTAAAGAAATATTCGTGACAATGGATAAATTTACCGATAACGTGGTTCAATAGCTGAATTTATGAATACACAGTGTATGATAAAATTGTAGCTCTTGACAAATTCTACAACTTTGTCTAAAAGTGCATTGCCCTAACTGATATAGAGAAAATGTTATATTCACTGTTATATTCAAATGATATTCAAAGAGTATCACGTCTTAGGGTTTAAAGTTAGAACAATACATAGTGAACCAAATTTATACAAATACTCGAGCACAATTTCTTCATACTTATTGAGAAAATCGGATTCTGGAAACACTTTTTGGCAAATTTAGCGCATTGGGTTGAAATGACTATTTACAACACTGGTTACTCTTATCATACCTTAAAATCGAAGCGCAATCATTCCCAAATCCTACCCGAGCAAAGGATTATACCAAATTGATAACAAGTTATAATATCAGGTTATCATTTTTTGATCACTGAATATGTTATCATTCAGGCGGAATAAACAGCCAAAATAACATAATTAATACTATAAATTAGAAGAACATTAATACATTAAAACAGAATATCATAATAATAACTTATTTTGTTATAACTGCGAACAATTTGATAACAATTCCTGTATTGTAAGCAAGTTTATTGAAATAGTATCAAATTGCCAATAACTGAAAAAAATATTTTGATTAAAAGCAAAATTTCTTGTTCAAATATGCTGGAAATATTTATAGTTTTACAATACTACTTATAACGTTCATAAAAAATAGTGTGTTCAGAATGATAACATATAATAACAAAATTTGCCAATGGTGACAACTAATTTTGATATGCGATAACTGTGGAAATCAAAATGATAACTGGGATAACAAAACTTGTTACTTATATATCAGATTGTTATTTTCCTTTGCTAGGGTTACTTCCCTTACCAATCAGACTAAGGCCGGTGTGTCCTCTGCTGTACACAGACGTTGTCTCCGTTCTATTCGGTCCATGGCTGACACTCGCCATCCTCGCTGTCTACGGAAGGTCCGCAGGTCGCCTTCTACTTGATCGATCCACCTTGCTCGTTGCGCGCCTCTTCTTCTTGTACCTGTCGGTTCGTTTTCGAGAACCATTTTCACATGGCTGTCGTCCGACATTCTTACGACATGCCCAGCCCATCGTAGTCGACCGATTTTTGCGATGTGTACGATGGGAGGTTCTCCCAGCAACTGATGCAATTCGTGGTTCATTCGCCTCCTCCACGTTCCGTCTTCCATCTGCACTCCACCATAGATGGTACGCAGCATCTTTCGTTCAAAGACTCCAAGGGTGCGTTGGTCCTCCACTAGCAATGTCCATGTTTCGTGGCCGTAGAGAACTACCGGTCTAATTAATGGCTAGGGTACACTTGCAATTTGGGTGTTCATCTTAGCAGCACTCTTAGCATCTTTTTGTCAAACTGAACTAAACAAATTTTATGCTGAAAGTCTTTTAACAGAATGAAAGAAATTTCAACAACTAACACCATTTGTTGTAATTTCAAATCGAATCCTTTCACAGCTCTAAAAACCTTTGATTGATTTCCCACCGTGTCAAACAGTCGATGTTTTCTGTCATCCACTCTCTCGCTCTCCACGACCCTCAAGCGCTGGGAAAATTCCTCTCACGTTCTCTTCCTTCCCAATGGCACCATCGGCATGCGGGGTGGGGGCTGAGAATGTTCCAAACCACCCGCATTCGAATGTCAAACTTCGGTTCCATCTCGGCTCCCCGGCTCGGAGCAGGCCGTGAGCGACGACGATAGTAAACATTTTGCAATAATACGAACGGCTCGGGACCCGATGATGATGATGATGGTGGAAGGTGGAAATCTTCTCGTCGTGCGGCCCAGCTGGTCGCAGATGGAAGAATTGCTTTAGTTTATGCTTAGCCTCGCTTCCCGACCGGACGCGCGATTCGGATAATCCGATCCGATTTCGAGACTTCTGAGTGTGTGGCCTGTTCTGAAAAGTTCCAAGACCAGCGTTCGGAGGGGACTTCCCGGTAGCTTGAGACCCTCTGCTCCATTGGCGAAATGTAAGCTGGCAGGACAGTTTAGTATAGACTCAACTCCGGGAGGAAGATTTCGGTGCTCGTTGTTCGCGCTCGTGTGTTTTGTGGGTGTGTGTCGGGCTCTTCACCCAGCGGCAAGTGACTTCAATCCAGCGAAATTGGTGAAACGTGCAGGTGCAAGCAGCTGCGAGGACGAGGTGACCACCGAAAGTAATGCAAGTCGGTTAACTTCAAAAGCTTTCGCCTTGATCCGGGAAAAGCGTTGGGGAAGGGGAGGGAATTGAAGAAGATAGTGTTCTGATACAGATATGAAAAAAGGGTGTTCGGTGGAACGTGATGTGTTGATGATGAAGTGGTAGAGTTTAGGGTTTTTTTTTCTCTCTCTTCTGCCGTTGCTCTGCCGCAGTTTGGTGTAAGCAATTCACACATCATGTCACAAGTGCATCATCACAGGGCGCCGTTGGATGAAAAATAAATACACATATGATTGCGGGGAGTGATGAGAGCAGCCTTTGCCATTGCGGCTGAGCTGGTGGCGACGGTATTTGGTAGCATGGCAGCGAAAATGCCCTAGAGTTCAAAGGACTGTTGGAGGATGTTTTCATTAGCGTAGAAGGGGAACATCGGCAGACCAACGACGGTGATGATGATGATGGTGTAATTTCGAGACGCGTAAAAAAGTAAGTTTTTTGATGGTTTTAGATTTAAGTGCTTCGTGAGTTTAAAGGTGGAGAGTGTTGGATTAGGCTGAAATTTTTATTCATCATATTTAACTCGTAGTTTAGGTAATGTAGAAAGTTTCAATGCTTGCTATTGAGAGAAATAGTGCTTATTTTCAAACATGCTACTCCAACGGTTCTTCTCTGCATTACCAATAATTCATTGAGTGGATATTCAACAGTGATATGAATTTAACTAAACAAGCATAAGATCGCAATGATTGTTATCCCTCAGGATTACATGTCATAGAGATTTGAAATAGTTCGCTTGCCGGGTTATTGTTGCAGTATGTTTTGGGATCATTTCTTGGCAGTAGCTTGGCTTTGTTTTGGTTTTTAAAGAAGCTCAATTTTAATTATGAATATCACCGCTTAGCTTACTATTGAATCTTGATGATTCAAACAATTGAATTCGATAGTACGTACAGTCATGAGCTTAGATTTTTTCCCTTCTTACAAATTAACCCTTTACACAAGTTGCAGCGGTAGGACATTATTTTTATTTAATATTTGTAACAGTCTTACTTAGGACTTGGTTTTGATTGCGTGGCGTCTCGTTGTGCTTATTTCTGTTTTGCTGGTACCACGTAGATTGGTTTTGAGAGTTAAAAATGGGGAAAACACAAACTAGTGGACTGAAGCGCCAAAAAGCTGCCATTGCAATCGGTTCATTGAGGAAATCGAAAATGGGATGAACACCAGAATGGTACTGGCAAAGCATAACATTCCATCTCGATCAACAATTGCAACAATTAGACAAACAAAGTAGAAAATCAGAGAAAAAGCAGTGCAGTCAGAAGGATCGATCGGTAAATATATTACTTTTATTGAAAAGCGTAGGTACATCCATGAGTTCATCCAAAGACATGACATTTGTTTGTTCAAAATAATTGGAGAGAAACTTTCGTGAAATGTTGCGGCTGTAGAAGATTACGTCAACAAATTTTCGAAAAAAAACTACAAAAACGAAAAAAAATCAACTGTTACCATCCCAGATTTTCAACGCGGATGAAAGTGGCCTGTACTTTAAGGACACTACAATTACCACTTTCGTCGATAAAGATGCTTCCTGTGCTCCGGGTCGGAAGGTATCAAGAGAATGAGCTGCCCTCATGCCATGCTCCAAAATGGATGGATTGAAGCTTCCATTAATGTTAATTGGTAAATCTCAAAAACCAAGGGCACTGAAGTATGTTTGGCAAATTCCTTACTCGGCTTTTAAGAATGCTTGGATGACAAGATTTTTGTTTAAACAATGGTTATTTGTAGAATATGTGTGTCTCACGTCACGAGATTTTTTTGAAGAATTTAATCGGCCTATTAGGGTCCTGATAGTTCTTGATAATTGTTCTGGTTATTTCAATTATCTCCTGGCAGAGAATTACAAACCGTAGATGGGAAAAACCTGGACCAAATGTTTATCTCCTAGCACGTTCAACATGTTCAACCCAAGGACCAGAATATAATACATATGGGCAATGCGAACTACCGAAAAACTCGTATGCAAGAGATGATGGCCCGAACCGGAGAATTCCACGAAAATGTAAAAAATATCACCATAAGGATCACTTTCACTTTTTTAAACACTATTTAAAAAAAAAAACTTTTTTGAGCGTATTAGTAGAACGATTGTGATTGGGAAACTAGGAGAATTTAAAATTTAACACTTCATTTGATCACTTTAAAAAAAAAAAAAATAAACCTTGCAACACTTTTTTAAATTTTCGCTAGTAATCGCGAGCAAATTCCTTTTAATTCCACTATGAGCTTATCTTTTGACAGATAGGCCTATTTCGTCTGCTACTTACAGAATTCTTCAGTGTCGAGTGCTCGACTTGCATCGCTATCACCCAGGTAGATAGCGATGATGAAGATGACCTACTATTATCTATATTCCAGGATAAATTGCGAAGCATTTCTCAGAAAACTCTCGAGCCTAGAACTCAAGAAAAAAAAGACGAATATTTTGAAATTCTAAAGGATTATGGTGGAGGGTGTTCTTAGCCCTGATAATGACAACAGCACATACACCGGGAATAATTTGACGTTACAAGGAAAAAATAACCGTGAGCTGCAGTCATGAGTTCGTGAACAAGCAAAAATACACCGTGAACTGAATCATGTAATCGGGAACTAGTTCACGGTCCGTTTTTATTTTCGTGAACGTTTTTGTTTCTATGTTCCAACAATCGATGAAAAAATAAGTTTTTCGATGATACTGCTAACTTCAATCAAGCTTCTAGAGTTTCTTATGAAGCAGAAATAAGCAATGTGGATTGAGTTTGATTTTGAGGTACGCAGAAGAGAACGGATTGCCGCTAAACACGCAGTTTAGTTTGCTTCCAATACGGCTTAACATTCTTGAAAAGGTTGCTAGTACATTACAAAACTCACTGATTGACTGTGTGCAATTGATTTTCCTTATCCTATCCGAGAAAATGGATTTGGTTCTTTAAAACTAACTTAAAATAAATGATAACAACTACAAAATGTTTTTTTTGTATCCTTGAAATAAACAAAAGCCCTGAACTTATCAATCTGTAGTTAGATCTGTCCCTTTTAGTTTTGATTTCATGTGCTCAAGATGTTTCCAATGCGGTACCGAAACATGACAAAAAGTAGGTTATTTGATCCTGGGCACTAAATTGGGTTATCATTGATCGTGTTTTCGAATGCTGATGTAATTTAATGTGTTGCAAGAAATGGTTATGTCAAGTTAGAAACTGGCAACTTTCCCGGGAGTGTCCGTAATATGACTGTAAGGTTAAGCAATGTGGTTTTAGACTGTCGGAATGACAATCAATGAACTCATTGTTGTATGCCCATTTGATTTGGGGTACCGCATGATGGTTAAGGGGTGTTTCTTGCAACCTTCACTCATGTCCCGCCGATATTCTCGGAACCAGTTGATCGATTCCAAAACTGTTCTATTGCGTTCCATGGACCGAAAAACCACTCATTAGGCGATTGTTGTGTTGAATTCAGTCCAGTTATTGCCGAAAGCTTTTATACAACCCCCCCCCTCCCCCACACACATAAACACACAAACACACACGCCTATTTTTCTTTCTCATCCAGCTCATTTGATTGGTATATGGTATGATAGTGTAATCATTACTTTAACGGTATTAACTGCCTTATGCATGCCAACCTTATACTTATTTGAAAGTAAAAATTTGTTTTCAGTATCATTGAAAGAGTTTAAAACGCTATTCAAAGAAAACTGTTCCCGAAAGTGCCAGAACAAACACCACCGTTCTTTGTAGTTGATTCCAGACTTATGTAGCTTCAAGCTGTAATTTATTTTAAATATAATTTCAGTGATTGTATCAAGAAAACTTACTGGTTACCAGAGCTTACATTTTAGTTGTTCTTCTAGTTCAGTTGAATCGGTCCGCAAACGCGCCGCCAGCTTTACTAGGCTACTTCAGTTCTGTTAAATTACATTTAAGGTTGACGTTTAGCATTTATAATAAAAGTTCACATGCTTCTTATGTTTTGGTTAAATTTCGTAATCCATTTCAGCCT